>CM038639.1:34304005-34474005 GCA_021554675.1 Leuciscus idus | reverse complement strand
TTTAAACTGTAATTTATTCATGTGATCAAAGCTGAATTGTCAACATCATTACTCCAGTCTTCAGTGTCAGTCTGATGTATGGAGCAGTCTCTTTATTTGTGTACAATAAATACGTTTTTAGTCCATGTCATCCGTTCCAATAACATATTTCATATGTGTTTACACAATTTTTTAGGGTTGCATCAAATTATTATATACCACATGAAACAAAGGTGAATATTATGTTTATTTGTCTAAATTATTATCCACATCAATCACTTTCCAAAGAGCATTCATGAATAGAATGTTATACAGGTTAAAGTGTTCTCTAAACTGTGGAACTGCCCTTTAAATTAGACTGATGATGCCTCACACATTAAATACACACACTAGCCCATAGAGCTATAAGAAGTAGAATGAATATTTACAGGAACATAGTTTTACAAATAGGTAGGGAGCTGTCAGTAATTGGTCCGTAATAATTATTTTAACAATTAATAATTATTTAAAATAATATTTATCTTATTTTTTTACTTCTCAGTGACAATATAATGGACTAAATTAGTGTCGGGATATGTGCTAAAACGCGAAACAGCGTTACCTCACGTGACTCCTGTTACTTTTCTCAGCGCAGCTAGAATGGACCAATCACAGTGTGAGTGTGGTCAGCGATTGTCATTTTATAGAGATTGATTTACTGGCTTAATAAATAAGCTATTAATCCTTAGAATGTACGGATTCTAACGATAATGCTCTTACATACACAAATGTTTTCAACAGGAAAAATTAAAACCGTACTGAGATTTAAATGCTACTAAATGGAGGATGTGAGCCGCTGAGCGCCAACTAGAGGAATAAACAGTGAATTACAGAAACGGTTGAGCGACAGAGACACACTGGCCTCTGCGGAGCGCCTGATGCCGCGGGGATTCCGCCTCTTTCTCCGCTTACAACATGGATTTCAACGTGAGGAAACTCGCTTCAGATGCTGGAATATTCTTCTCTCGGGCTGTTCAGGTAAGAAGCCTCGTGTATGGATAAATATGAGAGTTTATACGCAACGGTCAGAGTGTCGTAGACAGTTGATGTGTTGCGCGTGACTCTGCGTTTACACCAAAACACGAACCCGTTTTACAGATATCATCACAAATCCACTGTACAAAAAAATAATGAGTTATTATGTAACGTTAACAGTTAAATGGTGATGTTGATTGAACATGAGGCTTATTTTGATATTTTTTTTGCCGTATTTGTAATTATTTTGATGCGTTTCCTCTCAGGAATATGACAGATTCTCGTTGATCTCGTTACTTTTGCTCCAGTTTACAGAGGAGAAACTGGGACAGGCTGAGAAGACCGAGCTGGACACTCACTTTGAGAGTCTGCTGTCCAGAGCTGACTGCACCAAAAACTGGACCGAGAAAATCTACAGACAGACTGAAGTTCTGCTGCAGCCGAACCCGGGTAAGCAGGAGCCCAGGACTCAGACACACAATTACACAATTACACACGCTTCAATTAAAGGGACAGTTCGACCACAAATAGAAATGCTCATTTGCTCATCCTCAAGTTGGTCCAAACCTGTATGAATTTTCTTCTTCTACTGAACACAAAAGAAGATATGTGACCCTGGACCACAAAACCAGTCACACATGGGTACATTTTTTAAAATTGAGATTCTTACATCATCTGAAAGTTGAATAAATAAGCTTTCCATTGATGTATGGTATTTGTTATGATAGGACAATATTTGGCTGAGATACAACTATTTGAACATCTGGAATCTGAGGGTGCAAAAAAATCGAAACATTGAGAAAATCACCTTTAAAGTTGTACATTTATGTTGGCGATTGTGCAGCATTCACTCACACAAATAAATGTTTTATATCTTTACGGTAGGAAATTTACAAAATATCTTCATGGAACATGATCTTTACTTAATATCCTAATGATTTTTGGCATACAAGAAAAATCGATAATTTTGACCCATACAATGTATAGTAGTTGGCTATTGCCACAAATATACCCGTGTGACTGGTGACGTGATCCAGGGTCACATATAAGCCAACAGATATGTTTATGAATGACCTTATTAATAAAACATACAATGTACAGACAAACAGATAAACCCAGAATATGAACACAATGCGCTAACTTGCATGTTAAGCATATTCCCATAGAAATGCTTGATGTGCAATTTAATGCATCATAAATAATGTGTATATTGACTTTGATCTTTTAAAATCTCAGTCTTTGGACATTAGGACACGTTCAGCACTCTTCAAGTGTTTTAGATTGTCCCGCTTGTTTCAGTATATGGATCGCAAGCGCCCGAAACTGTGTTTGTTTACGTCTTTGTCTTTCTTCTTTAGAGAGATAATCTAAGTTTTAGTGGCTTGACACAGATGATTGACAGGCCTGTGATCAGTCTGAAAACTATGAATGAAACAGTGATTCTATGTATGGAAAGTGGTCACAGTTTATATTTCTCGGTTTATACAAAAATGTTTGATTTTTTTTTAGATCAAGATAACAGTACAGTACGGTAGAAAATTTTCAATTTTTGGTGAACTATCCCTTTAATTATGTTATATATTTGAGCTGTGTTTCATCAATGTGTTTCATCAATGCTAAATGTCTATGTAATAAATGTCTGATTTTGGCTTTGATCAAACATAAACTTCTGTGTATGATGGTTGTGACATTATTCAATTTTTGGAGAAAATGCTGGATAAGTCTTGGTCAATTAACGTCTAAAAATGATAAGAAATTAGTTTATGAAGTAAAATTCTCAATTATTGACAGATGTAGAAGTACATGAATAAAGCAATGCTCAGATCGTCATGTAAAGATTTTAAAATCAATTACATTTATCCTAATTACTGCTTATTAGTAATTAGTAAGGTAGTTGTTAAGTTTAGGAATTGGGTGGATTAAGGGTTAAAAAATATGGTCATGCAGAATAAGGCATTAATAAGTGCTTTATAAGTACTAATAAACAGCCAATATTCTAGTAAAATGCATGCTAATAAGCAACTAGTATATAGTGAATATTGGACCTTAAAATAAAGTGTTACCAAAGTATCTTATTAAAAAGTCTGGGAATGGAACAAGCCCAAATACTTACAAATCCATTACTGAGAACAAATCACATGACGAAAATTGTCCTTAGTAACGTAATCTATAAAATCACACATTTTAATCATTATACAATCGGATTACTTTTTCATTTATTTTAACCTAACTTGTTTGATTTGAATAGGATTATTTTGTATCATATTCATATCATAAAATATATATATATATATTTATAATATTTAAAGCTTTGAAGTGCTAGAAAAAAATGTGATGCCTTTGAAAAGTGCTTGAATTTCACTCTCAAAAGGTTTGTTCGAACACTGAAATTAATAATGTAAAAACATTTGACTATTTCTGCCACAATACCATGATTACAGTCAGCGTTGCTACATTAAATCCTTGTATGTTGGTGATTTGTGGATTGAAAAGCCTTTTATAACTCGTTCGTACATGGCACGATGTCTCTCCTGGTTTCCACGTCAGCTCGGTTTGATCTGAGATCAGGGGCCGGTTTCACAAAGCTATTTTAGACCGGTCTATAGTGTTAGACAAGTCTAGAATGTGCTCATAGACTAGTCTAATGCAAGTTAGACTGTTTCACAAAAATAAAGACTGACTTAATTTAGACCAAAAAAATTAGACACCTTACCCCAGGCTAACTTACCCCCAGACACCTTACCCCCAGGCTAACTTAGGTCTAAGACTCTGTTACCTTGGCAACCAGCAGTAACAATCAGTTACATTACAAACAGCCAAAAGAAAAGGGAAAATGGCTCATAATTTAAACATTTCTTCTTGTTACTACATTCTCCGCTATATTTTCCCAAGTAAAATGTCCTTGTAACTGTTATACTCCTCCAACAAACACATATTTTCCGCTGGGGTAAACTGCACTGAGCGGTTGAATGCGCTTACTCGATCCGCCATGTTTTTTGTTTTGAAAAGTGTCTTATTTACCCAGAATGCATTGCAGTGTAGTCCTACTTAAGATAGTCAGAGTCTTAAGTGCTTTGTGCAACGGTCTGATTTAGATGTCTATCTGAAGTCTGACTATCTACTATATCTAAGCCATAGTCAAAATCTATCTTTGTGAAACCGGCCCCTGTGGTTTATAACAAAATTCTTAATTCTGCAGCGAATTCAAATGCTTTCTCACTGGATCTCTGTGTAGTAACAGTGTCACATGATCGAGTTCGGCCCGCGAGTGCCTGTTCTGAGTTTACTCTGCGCTCTCTATTATTGCTCTGAGCTGATAAATGGTCTATCCACCTTATTCCTGACGACCTTTATTGACCTTTATGAATTATGGGTCGCACTTCCGGTTTGGCGAACTTCCATTCAAAAAGACTGAAATTAATCATTTCAAATCATAAGGTTTCCCTACAAATAAATCTGATCTGTCAATTTTCCTTCATGATTTATTTTCAGACGTCATGGGAATAACGTTATACTTGATATTTTAACGTGACATGTTATAACAAGAATATCTATAGCAAGAGCTCTTTTCAGCTGCTTTCTTTTCCTCGTGATTATTTTCTTTTTTCCCTTTGCAATCCGCTGTAAAAGTATGAAAAAGGACAACATATACTGCACATCTGTGGTCTGTTCTCCCAAATTTAATTTACGATATGTTCCATTAATAATTCACTGGAATGCATGAAGAATCTCTCGTTATTCTCCTCAAATCCTCACGTCTCTTTCCAGGTTTGTTTTCACAGGTAAATGCAATTTATTATCAGTCAAAATGACGGAAATCACTTTGAAATAGCATCACGTAATGCTAAAGTTAATGAACATTTTTGATTAAGGCAATATAAGTTGCATAACACAGATATATATTACTACAGTGATATACAAAGACTTGTGCTTTTGGGGTTGTTTGATCTGTTGAAATACCTCATTGATGCTTTTACACTTTTAAACTTCCTTTTAATGTTCGATGGTTGAAGGGTGAGTAGATTAATATCATCTCATTGTGACACTTTCTTAACGTATTGCGTTCATAGAGCGAGCGTTTCACTGATTGTTTACAGCTTGACGGAAGTTACACACATAATAAAGTGTCATGGGGCGCAGGAATAAGACGGATAGCATGGTTTCATTCCTCTTTCGTTTCGTTTGCCGTTCGATGTTTCTCATATTATGTAACAGAAATAGGCAATTCTTATCAGTTGGACAGTGTATTAGTGGCTCCTCTAACAAAATTGAGTCACACCAGCAGGAAAAAATGTCACAAAATACGACCATTTAGTCGCAGTCTGGAGCCCTGACTTGTTATTTGTCTGTTTGTGCGGCAGGCGCTCGCATCGAAGAGTTCCTGTATGAAAAGCTTGACCGGAAGATTCCACCGCGAGCCACGAATGGAGAAATATTAGGCCAGTTCATGCTGGAGGCAGCGAAGGAGTTCGGACCAGGAACCCCATATGGTAAGAATCCAAACTCAGAAATGTTCACCAATCATGTGTCTTCACAATTTGCATTCATGCATCCCTTTTTTTAATCAATGCATATTAATTAGCAAATGTTGCATCTTCACAAACCTGCAGTTTCGGCTGCCAAGAGTAATTGCTTGATTTATTTAGTCTGTAAGAGTTAGAATAAGCTGAACACGCCTGGGTTGAGGACAAACCCATTGATTTGGCTCTCAAATGTTGCTCTTAATTTAATTGTGACATTTGTAATTCTAACGCTGCTTTTGTAGATGTCATTTGTAAACACAATAGGTTAGTTAGTGGTGCGCTCTTTAAGTAGTGGAATAATTAAACCGCACAGAAAGTTTTTCAGTGATTGGATTGATTTCCCAGTCTCTGATGGGTTTTCCCTGCAGGCTGTGTGTGGAAACAGCCAAACCAATACATCTCAATGCCTTTTCTTTCTCCATGCATGTTCCCCATCGCAGTGATCAATAGTGTCAGAGGTCACAGCAGTGTCTGATGTCATTTCCTGGCCAGCATTCTCCCACAGAGATTTTGCTTTTATAACTTTCAGTAGATATGAAGATGCGCCAAGGGTCATGTGTGCAATCAAAAAAACATGAATAATTTGGTGCAAAATTCATCTGTCGCTATGAAAAAAAAACAAGGGAAAAGAAAATATATATCCAACTTTATATAAAGGGTCATATGTACGTACAACTTTATTCGCATTCATGCATCATACTTGCGTAGAGCAATACAGGTGAAACTCGAAGAATTAGAATATCGTGTAAAAGTTCATTTATTTCAGTAATTCAACTTAAAAGCTGAAACTAATATATTATATAGAAAATTACATGAAAAGTGAGATATTTCAAGCCTTTTTGTTATGATTATGGCTTACAGCTTATGAAAATGTTCAAAATTTCTTTCAGTTTTCATAAGCTGTAAGCCATAATCATCAAAACTATAACAAATAAAGGCTTGAAATATCTCACTTTGCATGTAATTTTCTATATAATATATTAGTTTCACCTTTTAAGTTGAATTACTGAAATAAATGATCTTTTGCACCATATTAAAATGAGTTTCACCTGTATATATACTAGGCCTATATAGCAAATCTCAGCTGGTTGATTGCTTGTATCATTGTAAAATGTGACTATATTATATCGCACAGCTCTAATCTACTAAATCCGGCTATAAGGCATGAAGATGTTAAAGGGATACTCCACTTTTTTTGGAAATAGGCTCATTTTACAACTCCCCCAGAGTTAAACAGTTGAGTCTTACCGTTTTCGAATCCATTCAGCCGATCTCCGGGTCTGGCGGTACCACTTTTAGCATAGCTTAGCATAGATCATTGAATCGGACAGGACCATTAGCATCTCTCTTCAAAAAATGACCAAAGAGTTTCGATATTTTTCCTATTTAAAACTTGACTCTTCTGTAGTTACATCGTGTATTAAGACCGACGGAAAATTAAAAGTTGCGATTTTCTAGGCTGATATGGCTAGGAACTATACTCTCATTCCTGCGTAATAATCAAGAAACTTTGCTGCCGTACCATGAGTCCAGCAGGCGTAATGATATGACGCAGCGCCTGAAAATAGTCCCCAGCTCAGTAACTTCCAACGTGACCGGGACTAAGTTTGTCTAACCTATTAGACCTATTTTCAGGTGCTGCGTAATTTTTTTTGAGAGAGATGCTAATGGTCCTGTCCGATTCAATGATCTATGCTAAGCTATGCTAAAAGTGGTACCCGCCAGACCCGGAGATCGGCTGAATGGATTCGAAAACGGTAAGACTCCACTGTTTAACTCTGGGGGAGTTGTAAAATGAGCCTATTTCCCAAAAAAGTGGAGTATCCCTTTAAGATATTATAAACACTAACATAATGATTTTTAGCTTGTATTGTCAAAAATTGTCAAAAATAAATTTGACTTGACTACATCAAATATGGATTAGTGTATATATAATATTAGTCAATAGCTATTAATAAGTGAATAAATATGAATTCCAGTGTTGAAGTTTTGTTTTGTTTTCTATACTACCATGATGAATGCTTTCATTGCTGTGTTTGGTTGCACTTCTAATCTAATAGATCCATACAGTGGAGAGGGAACTGGGCGTTCTGGTTTTTCTCTTCTCAAACTAAAGTGCACTTAGTGGTTTTAAATGGCTCATTAACGTCCCGTGACTGACCACATGCTTTAGGATGGGCTGTAGTGTGAGGGGAAACACACGGCTGATCTCTGTAAGTATGGGACTAATGCACAGCCCATCTAAAGTAGAAAACCTTGAAGTGTCTATTTGTAAAATTAATGGAGAGTCTTTTTTTTCCTGTAATCGTTTGCCTGCATTTGCAGTACGCCATTAATTAGGTTTGCTTATAAGAAAGCACGCTATAATTTCCACATACAGTACATTTAAATGCTTTTGTTTGCGTTTTTCTAATTTTAATGCAGTTTTTAACTCATTAAATGAAACAATTTGAGAATGTTTCAGTATTTGTTGAGTGTCTCCTTCACTTTAATGACTGGAGCTACATGAACACAACCTGATGATCATATTCTCCAGCAGGATTTGAGATGATCCACAGAGCATTAAGAACATCTGACCCAGTCACATGATCAATGAATACTCATTGAATTACATTTGATTAGTTTTCATGGAAGCTTTATTTTTAGGTTAAAACAAGATTAGATCAGCCGATTCAATTTCGCAGTTGAAACCACAGAGTGTGCTGCAGATGTAAAGAGGCGTTCATCATTCATTATTGATTCAGTGGGCCGAACAGCTCCTCTGACTAATGTGTGTTTGTGCCCTCTCTCGACCAGCTGTGACGATTCGTCTCCATTTCTCCATTTTGGATCCACTTCGAATCTCTCCATTGATTGCTATTAGCAGACCTCAAAAATTGCACAAGAATACCTCTTATGGATCTAAAACATATTGTAAATTTCATATATTAATAACAAATGGCAAACATTGGGATCTATACACCGTGAACAAACTCAATGAATTTTTTTTTTGCTCACTTCTGACATGGATCAGAATTATATTTATATTATAATTATATCCGATTTTTACGCATCCAATCTGAGCCACTTCCAAATGTGGTTATAAATCAGATACATATCCGATATTTGGACACCCGACCATTCAAGTTTCAAGTTTACTTTATTTATAAAGCACATTTAAAACAACCTTGGTTGACCAAAGTGCTTTACAAGATATATCTAGATCCATCCCAAAAAATTAAAATCAACTTTCACAAGACATTAAACGCACAAGAGTACAAATAGGTTTTTAAAAGACTTCTAAACTCAGACACTGTGGACACTGTTTTGATGTATAATGGCAATTTGTTCCATAACCTGGGGCCAGCTATCGCAAAGGCCCTGTCACCCCTGCATTTCAATCTGGATCTGGGTACTCGTAACAGATAATTGGTCTGTGATCTAATTGGTCTGTGGTCTGTGACCATGTCTAAACGCGTATATCCTATTCCCCTTTGAATTCTACGCCACCACAAGGCGGGGTCGACACGTTGGCCCACAAAGATAGCTTTCTGATGTTGTGTTATTTTATTTCAGAATTCTAGATCTAACGAGCTGAAGATAAAATAACAAACGAAAATTACCGTTATTTTCCTGTACATTTCCATTCGGTCAGATTTTGCGCTGCAAAACATCCATGACAGCTGTTATCTTATCCATGCTGGCATACAATCATGGCCACCCGACATGAATTATAGCCTATAAATAATTTTCTACTAGGGCTGCATGATATTGAAGAAAAGTGCGATATGCCATAACTCATTAAATAATGCAATATGTGATACGATAATGCTTAAAGTGTGTAAAATAAACTTAAATTATCGTTCAAATGTATTTAAAATTATATAACCTACATACGTGTTTCACATTCTTTTTGTGACTAGAAAACATCCCTACAGCTTCTGAAAGTGAACATCAGTGTTTTACTGTAGTATAAGAAGTGTTATTCTAACATCAGTGGGGTTTAGGGGTTCAGGTTATCCTACATTAGGGTTATTTAACAACAGAAACTGAATAATCAAATGTAAAAATAAAACACTGCTTAGTTTTCACTGTATGAATTAAATAAATACTGATTCTTATTAAAGCTACAAAAGTTATTCAGCCGAGAGCAGTGAGTGATTTTCTCTTTGTCTTTTGTTCATGACCCCAGTTATTGCAAGCCGTTGCGATATGCATATCTCGATATATACATTTGCGATATTTCGATAATTTCGTTATATTGTGCAGCCCTATTTTCTACAATATGCATAGTAAAGCGACCACCCACTGTAATTTTGGCCGGGAATTAATGTAAACACAGATATCGGATGCCAGTCGTGTCTAAAGTGAATGTAAACAGGCGGGCCAAAAAATCGGATATGGCCAAAAGATCAGATCCGTGCATTTACACTTGCAGTGGAAACGCTTTATATAATCTGATATAGTTTTACTGTAAATGTTTCACCACATGAAAAGGCTGGCATGCTGTTAAAAAACAAACAAGTAAACTCTGCATTGATTGCAACGCAGTAAATGGACTGCACTCACGACAGACATTAAAAGAGTTGGTAACACTTTACAATAAGGTTCATTAGTTAACATTAGTTAACTACATTAGTTAGCATGCACTATTAATGAACTGCACATTTATTAATCTTTGTTAATGTTAATTTCAACATTTACTAATACTCTATTAAAAGACATTAGTCAATGCACAGTGAACTAACATGAACAAACAATAAACAACTGTATTTTTTTACTAACTAACATTATCAAAGATTCACAAATACAGCTACAAATGTATTGCTCATGGGGTAACACTTTATTTTACAGTGTCCTTGTTACATGTTACATGTACTTACCATAGTAATAACAGTAAATTAGGCATAATTACATGCAACTAACCCTCAACCAAACCCTAATCCTACCCTAACCCTATAGTAAGTACATGTATTTGCTTAATATTACTCAGTACTTAAATATATAATTACACCGTAACAATGACACCTTAAAATAAAGTGTAACCGCTCATGGTTAGTTCATGTTAGTTAATACATTAACTAATGCACCTTATTGTAAAGTGTTACCAAATGAATCAATGCTCTTTAAACACTGGGAAATGTTTTTATTCTATATCTGCCCACACTTTGACTCTGTGTGTGTGTGTGTGTGTGTGTGTGTGTGTGTGTGTGTAGGAAGCACGCTGATCAAGGTGGGCGACTGCCAGAGGAGACTGGGCGGCGCTCAGAGAGACTTTCTGCAGACCTCCTCCATCAGTTTCCTCACACCCCTGCGCAACTTCCTGGAGGGAGACTGGAGGACCATTTCTGTGAGTTTGACTATATGATAGTATCTCTGTTAATCAGCACGATTCTGATGCATTGACAAATGCTCTCGGCTTTACAGAAAGAGCGGCGGCTCCTGGAGAATCGGCGCTTGGATCTCGACGCCTGTAAAGCTCGACTCAAGAAGGCCAGAGCAGCGGAGGTCAAAGCGGCTGTAAGACTTACTCACCCTGTCCTCTCCTCATTTTCCCTCTCTTTTCTCTAGGGATGGGAATCATAAGGGATTTAGCAATTCTGATTCTGTTTCACGCAATTAGATTTTATTATTGAAACTGAACTGAATGAGCAATTAACTGAATTGAGCTGAATAATAATGGGCATCCCGAGGTAGAAACAGAAAAGCAAATGGAAAATAATTAGTGTAGCTGCTGTTCATAACATTTCAAGCGAATATAATCATGTGCATTTCATCAGATATAACTGGAGTACAAGGTTATGAGGTACATTATGTGAATGCTTGCCTTGAGAGATGCATCTTTAATCTAGATTTAAAACAGGAGAGAGAGTCTGAGCCCTGAACATCATCAGGAAGGCTATTCCAGAGTTTAGGACCCTAATGTGAATACGCTCTCCCTCCTTTAGTGGACTTTAGGACTACCAGAAGCCCAGAGTTAATTTTAAGGTGATAGAAGATCAGTTAAATACACAGGGGCTAAACCATTTAGGACTTTATAGGTCAGTAGCAATACTTTATAATAGGTAACCAGTGTAGAGATTATATAAGTGGTGTTACATGTTCTTATGATCATGATTGACCTGGTAAAGCCCTCGCAGCTGCAATTTGGACTAATTGTTGCATGTTTATTGAGGATGCAGGACGTCCAGCTAGTAATGCATTACAGTAATGTAGTCTAGAGGTCATGAAGGCATGATCTAACTTTTCTGCATCAGAAACAGATCGCATGTTCTGGAGTTTAGCACTGTTTCTGAGGTGGAAGAAAGCCGTTTTTGTAACATATGAAATATGATTTTCGAAAGACAAGTTGCTGTCTAATATAACACCCAGGTCTTTAAAGGGATGGTTCGGAGTAAAATCAACCCAGGGTCCTTTGCACCATGACCTCGAGCCAAACACCCCCCCCCAGAAGCCTTTTTTCCCTTGGTTGAACATCATTAAAGTTAGAGCTTATTTAGAGATATCAGCCGGATGGTTTAGTGCAGGCACTAATGGATCCAATGATGTATCTCGTAAATTACCCCACTAATAATGCCCAGAATGTTAGTGCATTCCTGGAACTGGGCGTCGTTACACTACATCCTTATGCATCGCTTTCTGCCAGGACTTTTACAGGCTTTTCCCAAATCACGGAAGTGACCTCGACGTCCGGGTTAGCGGTAGCATTAGCCGTCAGGCAAGTGTTATTTAAATAAACTCCTGATGTACTTACAAACTTTCCAATGCCTCGTTTTATGAGTACAGAACCTATTTGTACTACTGTATAAGTTTGGTACCATTCCGGGCATTATTAGTGGGGTCATTTACGAGATACAACTTTGGATCCATTAGCGCCCGGGGGGGTGTTTGGCTCGAGGTCATGGTGCAAAGGACCCTAGGTTGATTTTACTCCGAACCATCCCTTAAACTGTAGAGGATGAAGTAACTGTACTTCCTTCTAGATGCAAACTGTATTCGTAGAGATTCTGTGTGCAGGTTTTTAGTCCAATAAACAATATCTCAATCTTATCCGCATTTAATAGACCAAAAAATACTGGTCATCCAATATTCTAATATCTTTAACACACTTGTCGTGATGAAATATAGCTGAGTGTCATTGGCATAACAGTGTTTTCTAATAATATTAATGACACTATTATCAGCTTCAGCTGCTCTACAGTGGAATTTTAATTTGCAGTTTGCATCATTAATTCTGTTTTTTCCTGCTTATTACTGAGGCTGAATTGAAACAATTTCTATTGTATAAAGCACTATAAAACTAAAGGTGACGTTTGAGGAAGAAATAACAGAGAATGATTTTCAAAACGAGTCTTATTGCATTTACTGACCTCAAGTTTTGTCGAATGATGAACAGTCATGGCAAATCAGAAATATACAGTATAAATCTTGAGGAAAAACATGCTCTACATCTGTAAAAACAAAACAAAAAGTGTAATTTCCATCACAGTACGCTCGCTACGCTGCATTTACAGTAGTCTGGAAAACTCGCCTCTCTTATGTAATTAGTTCTTAATGAGAACCGGTTCTCGATTCCCAGCCCTCTCATTCCCCTTCCTTATTGTCACGCTTTGATAGCATCACTTGATATGAGTCTCTTCCTCGTGTTTGTTGTGCATATTGAGCGATTTCTCCCCTGTTGACACTATGAGCACTAACCGCGTGTCTCTGCTTTAACCTTCACAGTGTGAGGGAGAAGTGAGTATCGCAGTACATTTCCTCATTATGCTTTTCTGCCTTTTTAACATTTTTGAATGACAGCGACAGACTTTTCAGTTTTGTTCCTTCATTTTTCATGCACTCCACTTGCCAGGATTTACATAAGACCTACTTTTAAATGATATGATGTAATTACATGAATCAGAGTAAAAACATTAAAGCAACACTATGTAGCTTTTCAACCTTCATAATATATTTCCAAGACCCTTGTGATGGTACATCGACTTACAATAGGTTGAATGACACGTCTGCCATAGCCTGACAGGGTCTGTATCGCTTTTACTGGCACTACGTAACTTCAGGGTTCGGGTAGTAACCAGAGCACAAAAAGAACTACAAAATTCGACTGCTTTACGGCATACGTCACTTCCCCCATAACTTCCTCAAATTTGGACGTGAGAGGCCAACCAGCGTTTGTTTTCCGGCTTTCGTGCGTATGTTTTTGTCATGGCCAAAGCAGCAATGGACAAAAAAAAAGTCAGAAGTAAGCCTATGTCTAAACGCCGTGTACAAGTTTGGTAGGAGCTACATTCTTGCAAGTAAATAATACATGATTAGACGGACAAAATTATCTTTTAGGCTAAGTAGCCTAATGACTGCAGGCTGATAGTCATGTTTGTTTATTTATTTTTCTGGTGAAAGTGTCTTGCCTCAGGCTATAATGCAAATTGATTTTTCAACTTTGCAGATTCATCTATGGTAGCTTGATATTATAATATTGACGATATATGGCTATTACCTACTACACAAACATTGAATTGAATTAGCATTCTGTAATATTATATTCATATGACATGCTGAAATATATGCCACTGCACCTGGGATGAAGACATTTCACACGCAACGCAGGCAGTCTGCCCAAGATGTGAGAACTCCTTCTGTAGAGTTCGGGGGTATCGGCTTGTCAACAAATGCATGTGTATCCCCTGGTGTAACCATGACAGATTTTACGACCAGTAGAAGACAATACTGTTTCCCAACTGTAGGGGGACCCCGAGAGCAAAAGTTACTTGGTGTTGCTTTAAAAATCCAAATTTCCAAAATGCATTGCAACAAGCTTAATTTTTTGCAATAGTGATCATTTATTCCATCATATCATAACAATATATACCCACTATAATTGTTTTGGATTTATTAATGCAACATAATTTATAGTTAATGCACACAAAAAAATGCATTATTTCAGTTCACGTATTTCTTTATTTTGCTTTTCCGCAAGATCAAAGATCAGATGCTTTCATTATCATACTTTTTAAAGATCAGCTAAATATCATCTAGATTTGAACAAGCTTACGCACAATATTCTGATCTTTGAATCTATCTGTTGTTCTGATGCATGGCATTTAAAAGCATCCCACAATGACCAAGCAGTTTTCTTTCCATAGTTCAATGGTGCCAGTCAGTCTCCTTCCTAAAATATCTGCAGCGTAATGTGTTTGTTGATTGTGTTTTGGCATGAGGAGTGCATCAAAGTGTGTTCCTGTCTGTTTCAGGCTGCTCCAGACTTTCAAGAGACCAGACCACGTAATTACGTGCTGTCTGCCAGTGCATCTGCGGTAAGAACATCTTCACTGTCTGAGACGCCCTCCTCCACACACATATACTCTGTTACATATCCAGTGTCAATATTCATGAGACACAGCCTGTCATTCAATATCCTGACATTCTGTTGTCAAAAGTGATAATTCTGTGCATCATGATTATTTTACCATGATACAAATCTACATTGGTCTTCTACATGCTTCACCCTGGTGTACAGTAGGGGTGGAACGCTACACAGAAGTCACGGTTCGGTTCATACCTCGGTTCAGACATCACGGTTCGGTACGAGTTCGTAGGGCTGGATGATTAATCGAAAAGTAATCGAAACCGAAATTCAGAGCCTATAACCAACGTAATTTTACCAAGTCGGTTATTTCGGTTTTTTAATCCTATTAATATTTCCGCCCACTGTGTGTTAATGTACTTTCCCCTTAAAACATATTACCGCGTGTGTAGTCACGTGACTCCGCCCCGTCCAGTCTGCGACATTGAAGCAACATGGAGGAGAACTCAAACACAGAGTCAACTCGGCAACAGCCGGAGCCGCTTGTACCAAAGAAATACGCGGTGTCCGTCGTTTGGACACATTTTGGCTTCAATAAAGACGACACCGAACAAACTCAAGTCAAATGCAAACACTGCAGAAAAACTGTTATAGCGACCAAAGGTAATACTACCAATCTGTTTCAACACTTGGAGCACAATCACATTACCGAATATGAACAGTGCAAACAGTGCATTTGATTCAATTGTTTGAAATATTTAACAAATAAGCATTAATAGCTATCTGTGTGTTTCCTTATTTTAGAATCACAAAGATAGGATTATGTACTCTTTCATTAGAAAAAATAACCGTGAACATATTTACAGTATAAGCCTTGCCAGTGACATATGAGAAAAAAAATTTAAATTAAAATAATCGTTCCATAATCGTAATCGAGGTAACTACAATAATCGTAATTGTAAAAATCGGTAAACCGATTAATTGCGATTATGATTTTAGCCAAAATCGTCCAGCCCTACGAGTTCGGTACAATGGAGGGAAAAGCAAAACAGAAATGCAGAAGGCTTGTCTCAGGCTGGACCACCAAAGGAAAATAAATTACTTAAGCCTTGTATTTTTTAAATAAGTTTTATTAATAAAGTAAAGGCATAAGAACCAGTTTATTTGTAGTGCACTGACAATAGTTTTATATAATTAGTTTATTAATTAAATTAATAAAAAGACAAAGACCTTCAGATATGTTTGGTAATTGTTTCTGAATGAATTGAAAATTAATTTGCTACATTTCAGATTAATATATTTGTTTTCCTTAAAATTGTAATTAACAGTAACTTAAACACTTTGCAGTTTGAATGATGTCCTGTATAAACAAAATGACGGAGTATGTTTTTATGTTTCCACTGTTCGATCGCGCCCGTGCCTCACACACACACACACACACACACACACACACACACACACACACACACACACACGCACACAAATATAAGTAAACACTTTGCCACTTTGCGACTTTTCGATCTCTCTCTCTCTCTCTCTCTCTCTCTCTCTCTCTCTCTCTCTCTCTCTCTCTCTCTCTCTCTCTCTCTCTCTCACACACACAACATATTCCAGCATTGCAATCTTTACATCGCAGCCTGCTTCAGAGCTAAGGCAGAGCCACAGATTAGGTGTCCCTAAAGAACCCGCGTATCTAACAGTAGTTCCGCATTACATTAATTAATTTGCACGCGAGTTTTATTTATTTTTATACCGTGTATTCTCCGTGTAAATGTATGCACCAAACCGTGACGCCCGTACCGTTTCGGTTCAATACGAATACATGTACCGTTCCACCCCTGGTGTACAGCACAGTAAATGAGCAACCTCATTCTCACCACTATAGGCAAACTAATCACATATTCTTCTGCACTCTTATTGAACAGTTTTATTACACGTTTATAGTTTGGTCAGCATTCTGAATTATATTATCTGCATTTTTCTCTCTCCTCTGATCAGCTCTGGAATGAGGAGCTTGATAAAGTAAGCTTGACATCACATATATATTGATGTTTATATATATTCTGTCAAAATGTTTTGTTACTGTCTTCTGGTTTGGTTGTGGTTAATTCGTCAGGTCAGCACAGAGCACTTTGTACACACTAGTGAATTAAGTTAGTTGATTGTTAGCAAATGTTGCTTATACAATCTCTCTCTCTCTCTGATGCAGGCGGATCATGAACTGCGTGTTGCTCAGACCGAGTTTGACAGACAGGCTGAGGTCACCAGACTGCTCCTGGAGGGCATCAGCAGCACACACGTGAGTCGTGTTTACACACTGCATGCTGCATTAACACACGGTACACACACACACAGTGTTGGGAATAGAAAATTGAGTCAGGAAACGGATGCTTGTTATAGAATTAAAAGTTTAATTCCACTTATCGATTCCTTTGTGCGCATTTTAATGTGATTTTAAACCATTCAAGTGCAAGAAGATGTGAAGTAGAACTCAATTCGGCACTCGTGCACTCACCGAAAGGGCCTCTCATATAGTTCATAAATACTGAATTGAGTTCTCTTTCACCTCTTTTTTTTAGCTTGAACAGCCAAATTCAAAATTATGTCAAAATATCATTGTAAATACAGTCAGGTTTGTCTTAAACCGTTGAGAAAGAAAAAGTGAGCTGAAAACCAATCTCTTCCGTGAGCACTTAACCTTATAGAGAAAAAAAAAAAAAAAAAATTCCTTTCCCTTTGAAACATCACTTATCAGGCTTATGCTACTCTGAATAATACCTGAACTTCGTATTTTGAGCACTTCCTGCGTTGTTGTTGCTTTTGCCTCTTTATGATGACTCGCTGAACTTAGTCCTAATTTGTAAGTCGCTTTGGATAAGGGCGTCTGCTAAATGACTAAATGTAAATGTAAATGTAAATGTAACAGTATATTGGATCTGTGCATTCTGTCTGAAAGTGACAGCAGCCTTTCAAATGTTAATCAACTTTTGTAACTGTAATAAGTCTATATATTATTTATAAAGTGAAGACTATGCAGTGTTATTTTACAATTGATTTCAATTTCTGTACCTGAATACTAGACCAACCTGAAAAACTTGCATTTTTGTTCAATTGTATTTATTTGTGCTATTGCTACTTTGTTTATTTGTTCTTATTTTATTACTGACTCTTTAAATATCTTTAATCAATTGTCTTTAGTTGTTTTTTGCTGTGGTATTTTTGTTAAAACCATAGACAAAGTTCCTCATGTGAGTGCTCTTATTCAGCTGCGACAAAATGCTTTGTGCAAAAAGACAAAATAAAGGGAATAAAATAAAACATGCTTAATTTTTTGGAATCGAAACTGGAAATCAATAAGAATCAGAATGACTAAGATTCACACGATGTCCAACTCTACACACACCTGATCAGAAGTGTTTGTTTGAACAGTTTAACGTTAAACAAGACACTTTAAACGGATAACCCTCATTGCCAGGATTGGCTTAAAGGCTTTCTTAATAACCTCTCAAAATATGCACTCTTTGAAACTCAAAACATCACTCAGTAATGGCTAAATCATATTTCAAAAGACTCTGACAACAAGCTTAAATATCTATTATCCTTATGCAAACAAATGAAGTGCAGTCTGTGTTTGTACAGTTTAATGAGGTCTTTTGTGTCTGCGCAGGTGAATCATCTGCGCTGCCTGTGTGAGTTTGTGGAAGCGCAGACGGTGTATTACAACCAGTGCCACAAATACATGCAGGAGCTGCAGAGAGAGCTGGGCAGGTAGGCAAAGCTAATATTTAGTTATGTTTAGCATGCACAAAATCAAAAACGGTCATTGAAACTCAACAGTCCTAAAAATATAACATTAAATGGTAACACTACAGTTAGGTCTCACATGTCTCATTAGCTAACATGAGCAATATATTTCTTACTTGTTAATTGAAATACAATTGTTCGTTGTTTATTTATGTAAGTTCACTGTGCATTAACTAATGTTATGTATGTGATGTTATAAATGTTAAAATGGACATGATCTGAGATTAATAAATGTAGAGAAAATAATACTAATAATAATAATAAAAGTATAATAAATAATGAAAGTATTGTTTATTATTAGTTCATGTTAAAGGGGTCATGAACTGGATTGTTTTATTATTTTATAATGTTGCCTGGGGTGCCCTTATAATGTTAGTATGATTTTTACATCAAAAATTGTCATAATTTATAAATAAAAGCCATTTTTCCAAGCCTGATTTCAGCCTCAGATTTGAACGCTCTGTTTTAAGGGGCGTGTCTGCTGTGAGACTGCAGTGCAAACGCCCACTGCTGTGATTGGCTGACATGCTTGCATATGAAATAGCTAGTATTACATGAACTCTCTCGAAAACTTTTACTACGTTTTTACTATTACAGCTATCGAGATTAACAAATCGTGAAAAGTATCGTTTAAAGCATTATATTTAAATCTATTCCATCACATGAAAGGTTGCAGCATGATGAGCACTGATGAGCAGATGACAGACAGTCTGTTGATCGCGTGAATAAAGATCTTATCATTGCAACGCAATTTTTGCACTCTCACAAATGCTTACACCAAATCACAATGCAAATACGATGTGAATACACAGTAAGAGCTTTGTTGTGTAGTGTAACAGTGTCATTATTTCATCACGAGTTTGGTAAGTGTCCAGATAAGCTCTTCGCGGCTCGCGCTGTGCTGTTTGATTGACAGCTTGGGCGATTGGAAAGGGATCGTTCTTTGATCGCTTTCTGTATATTATAATTTAATAACAGTTTAAAAAAGATTATTTTCAGAATACTACGAGAAATTTTGTGAAGTTGATCGTTTAGTCACTGATGCATAAACAGTATTGAACGATTTTAAGAGAAATATCTGAACTTGAATAATTACACAGAAATCACTGATCGCAGATCAGGCATTAGAATACACATGGTTACTTACATGTTGCTGGCAGATCCGTGTCGGGAAATTGTGATTGACTGATTTAATAAAGTTTAACCATGCTGGAATCCGAAGGAAGCTTATGCAGACTGTCTTCTTCCACAAACAGGCACTGCACAATATTTAGTAAACAGCATGTTTATTGCTTGGAAGTAACTCGATCCGGTTTAGCAATTACCATGTCGTCCTATGTTATTTAGCATGTTTGGGCGAATCGGTGGGCGGGGCTAAACAGGCCGTGTTGAAGTAGGCGTTGATCTTCTTTTGTGGAGGCGTTGCTTTATCCTCTTTGACGTCATAGTTCCCCACTTTGAAAAACTAGTCGTTTGCTGAGCCTGATGTCTATAAAAGCTTTTATTAACAAGGTAGTTTTCAGTTCTGAAACTTACAGGATATTATTATAGTATGATGATCTCTTATATGTCAAAAGCTCAAGGAAATTTTGATTTCTCAGTTCATCACCCCTTTAAAGTGCCCCTATTATGGTTTTTCACATGTTATCTTTCATGTAGTTTGTAATAGAGCTGTGTGTGAATGTAAAAGCTCTGCATAGTTTCACAGGTCAAAGTGCAGATAAATAGAGTTTTTGTCTCCTAAAAAGAAAGAAGTGATTCAGAACTGAAACGAGTCGTCAGTAATTCAGTCTCACTTCCTGCATGAACGTATGTAGGTTTGTAACACATTTGCATAATGCTCGTCTATTGGCTGCACTGTGTGAAGTGCTGAGGAAGATCTGGAGCTGAAATTCAGATATGGTAATGGCTGTTTGGTTTTCTCCACGCGCTGTAAGCGATCGACCAATCACAACTAACTGGACCATCTGACCAGTCAGAGCGGAGCAGGCTTGAGGTAAAGAGGGGCTAAAAGCTGCACTGTGAGGAAAGAGATGATGCTGCTATGTAGATTATGAGAAAATTAAATCGTTTTTTTCTTCCTTTACCTTAGATGCATGTAAACCTACTGTAGGAGACCAAGAAAACTGAATTAGGAACCTTTAAAAGAGCATAATATGACGCACTTTAACTAATATAGTTAACAAATGGAACCTTATTGTAAAGCGCAACCCATTAAATTAAAGATTTCGGTCACACTTTAGTTTAAGGTCCAATTCTCAGGATTAACTATGACTTTTGCCTCAATAAACTCCTGATTACTGCTTATTAATAGTTAGTGAGGTTGTTAAGTTTAGGTTTTGGGTGGATTAAGGGATGTAGAATATGGTCATGCAGAATAAGGCATTAAGATGTGCTTTATAAGTACTAATAAACAGCCAATATCCTAGTAATATGCATGCTAATAAGCAACTAGTTAATAGTGAGAATTGGACCCAAAACTAAAGTGTTACCAAGATTTCTTAAAGAGGAAATCTTTACTTTACAGTGGAAAATATGACTTGGTGTGCCTTCATCACATGACATTATTCTAAATGATTGTTTTACTTTTCCCATCGTCTGCTCGCAGTTCCAGCGGAGACATGTGAGTTTTGAGTTTGTCGTCTTGTTAGTGCACACACGAGTCAGCAGAGTCCTCATAGCGTCTCCTCCATCTGTGTTTCAGAGGATGCCCCGACTCACTGGAGGTGAAGTCCCCCGGTGTCGGCAGCCCTACAGACCCGTCCGCCGTCCTGCCTCTACACTCTCCATCTCCAGACACAGACGCTCTTCAGATCGAAGAAGTGCAGCCGCCCGCCAGCGGCACACGCAAGGCCAAAGTCCTGTATGCCTACGATGCTGGAGATTCCAGTGAGCTCTCGCTGATGGCTGATGAGGTGAGCAGACGTTTGCTGGGAGATATTCAAACTCATGAAAACTTCCAAAGATAACCCAAGGTTTTATGTAATCTCTTAGAAAATATCACCGCATAAAACTGTATCCTCAAGTCCCGCCCCCTAAATTATTTCTCACTGAATTTCCTGCATTACAGAGAAGTCATGCATTATAGGCATTATAGTTTATATTGGCTAGTTTAAATTTCAATTTTTTTCAAATTTTTCTACATTTCTAATTTCTAATATTAAAGGTATAGCGGAGGATGTTTTACTTCCTGGTGGGTAGTCTAAACTATTGGTCCTCCTAATTGTCAATCATTCTGGTGAATCAATCAAACTTTTCAAAAAGTGGAGAGGGCGGGTCTTATCTAAAATTTGAAAAGATCCTACGCTATACCTTTAATAGGTTTGGTTAATTCAGTCAAGTTAAATGCACTTTTCACAATACATATTGTTTCAAAGCAACTTTACAGAAAATCATGATGATAATGGCTTAATATTCTAATGCAATATAGTCACATTTAGCAGATGGGTGATAATATAGTTTACATTTTGCAACGATTCAAGTTTATATCGTCCTATGCAAGTATACTGTATGCATGTAGATAAAGTTGGACATTCTTATACTGTATATTCAACTTTATATAAAGAGCTGGGCGATAATATAGTTATAATATAGCAGTTTTATAGCAGATTTGCTATATCTTTTGATATATCGCTTTATGTACTGTAAGTATGCAGATAAACCTGGATATATTATAAATCAAACTTTAAATTTAGAGCTGTGCAATAGTACAGTTTACATTTTTTCCGATGATATAAACAATCACGCATCTGAGATGTGCTATATACTGTATATTGCTTTACGTGAGTGTACTGTATGTACGCAGGTAAAGTTGGATCTACTAAATATATCAAATTTTTTATATATTACTCAGTGATAATTAGGGCTGTCCCCGACTATGGATTTTCATAGTCGAATCAGAATCGTCATGTCTTGCCTATAGTCGACTAATAGTCGAATCATGTGTATGGGGGTGGGGCTGGGGGCGGGGCTTTAACGTTTCAAAGCCGTGATGTACAGAAAATCACACAAAGATATAGAAGAAAATGTATAAAAACATTTTTGATCAATAAAACTAAGAAATAACATAAATAACTCCAGAAAGGCCACACTGCAGATTTGCATTTCACATGCAAATCAAATTAAATCGGCTAAATTACCTGTGCGAGCAGGCCAGCCTACAGCACAACATCGATGCACCGAAAAAATAAACAATTAATTTACTAAATTAAATTAGAACAGAATATACCTTTCTAATAAATAAAAATACAAAACGAAATAAATTAGAATCAAGTCACAGGATGAGGAGCAAATGTGTGCAAAATGCCTAAAGTGCAGGGGAACATTTATTCAAAACACAAGCCACAAATAGTTAGATTAGATAACCCTGACAGATTAATAAATAAAATTAAAATAAAGAAATTATTAAAATAACGATAGTAGCCAGAATTTTCAACTTTGTCTTTTTAACTGCAGAAACAACAATAAATGCTAAACTGGAGAGGCAGTCTTTAGCTAAAAATGTTCACAGCATCCAAAAATAAAATTAGAACCGGCTGAAAAGTTTTAAAATCACTTGTACCTGATCGAGAGAACAAATCCTGAACGTCTTTCACTCTGTCTGTGTCCGTTGGAGTCTTTTCAAATTGTGCGCGCGGATAAAATACATTCTAACGTGAAACCCAGTCTATGCGTGAAACATGTTAACGTTGGCCGGCAGAAGTGCGATCATGGTTTTCCTGATGCTAAATCCAGCCTTGGAGAATATCCTTTCTAATCGTGTACATCCACACTTTAGATTTTCTTATCCCAGACATTGTTAAAGATTTAAATCCTTGCCGCCAAGACGCTCCTCTGTCGGTCACGGATTGAAAGTGAAACTTAAATCTGTCACGGGGTGTTTGGATTTATTCAAAAATATTTATTAAAAGCTTCTTTCTTTGCACATTTTTATATAGGCCTACAGCATTATCATAATAGGCTGAATATTAACGTATTGACATAAAAGCTAGTTTTATGTGAAATCAGTCATTGAGCGTCCTCATATAGCCAAAGTGGCATGATCCTCGTTTCATAACACCTCTGCGAAGATTCGACCGTGAGATCGGTAGTCGAATCAGGCTCCTCCTATCGAAGCATCGAATCTTCGACTATTCGGGGTCACCCCTAGTGATAATATACTTTACAGTTGGTGTTATTAAATATTCAGATATATTCTAGGGATGCACAATATATCGGCCACCATATCGGTATTGGCCGATAATGTTCTATTTGATGTTATCGTTATCGGCCCGATATTTAGATATTAAAGCATAAATACATAATGTATTATTTCCTTCAGCTGAGACACTTCAGATGCACACTGATGGTTTTGAATTGCTTGAAATATGATTGGAATCGCTTCAAAAAGGAAAAATACATTTACGAGCAACATGTGCAGCACAAGTCTGTCATATCGGCTACATAAAATTATCATGAGAACATCACTGTAATTGTGTTCTTGGGACATGGATTTTAATGGTGAGACTTTTGTTTTTATAACGAGGCTCTCAAAAATGATATAGAAATTTGGATTTAGATTTATCGGCCAATATATTGGTTATCGGCTTTTAAATATAAAGAATTATCGGTTATCGGTATCGGCCAAAATGTTCATATTGGTGCATCCCTAATATATTCACACTTATTTTGCTGGTGACAAAATTAAACATTGTGAATATTGTAAAAAACAGACATTTGAATATTGTTGAATATTAGGCATTTAGACTCTAAACTGATGAAATGTTTTTCTCCATCGTCTGATTGGACGATCAGCTCATCACAGTGTACACAGTGCCTGGAATGGACTCTGATTGGCTGATCGGAGAGAGAGGAAACCAGAAGGGGAAGGTGCCTGTTACATATCTGGAGCTGTTGAGCTAAAGAGGCGAGAGACAAACACACACTCTTCCACGTCCTGACACACAGTTTCCAGCTTTAACACCCAAACTGAATCATGGACGAGATCCACCCATGCGTGGGTTTATTTACTGAAAAGCAAACTATTGTATGTTTACATGCATGTCAGGGGGCTTTATTTCTGTTTGATTTTAATATTTAAGATGTTCACTGACAGTTTTAACATGATTTTGGAGAAGCTCATGAATATTGAGTGGAAATCAGGGCATCACAGTAAGATTATAATCCGTCCTTCTTTTTTAACACCGAACATCAAACCCTTATGAATTATTAAATGATGTTAATACCCCAAGGTATTAGTCAGCATTATAATTCATAAACATTATAATTCTTTTAAAATTTCAGACTAACACACAAATATTCACCATTACAAAACTAACAATTCATTCACAAATGCCTGAAACATTCATTACGAGCACATGCATGTTATGTGCCTGTTTTCTGCACTAGAAACTGTTCTGTGGTCAGTCAGAATGTCTTTTCTGCCTTTAATATAGTGAATAATCTTTATTCAGGTTCTCCTGAAGCTGACCACTGATCTAAGCTCAAAACTAAATGTTTATCTACACCGTCTAAGCACTAACACGTTTGCACTGAGTTAGTTTCGTATGACCTCCATAAAGCCTAACTGAAACACAGCCTTAACCGCGTCTCATAAAGACGTTCATCACTGCAAACAACGGCAAACTAAATATTCCATGCAGTGTGCAGAATATGAATGTTGATCTCCAGCCTTAAATTCTTGTTTTTCATGCATGATGAGGCTGACGCTAATAGCCGCTCAGAAAATGTGCCACTGTATGTGCCACTGTATGTGCCACTGTATGTGCCACTGTATGTGCCACTGTATGTGCCACTGTATGTGCCACTGAATGTGCCACTGTATGTGCCACTGTATGTGCCACTGTATGTGCCACTGTATGTGCCACTGTATGTGCCACTGTATGTGCCACTGTATGTGCCACTGTATGTGCCACTTAAGTGTTTTTTAATCTCTTTTAATTAGACAAATTAAGCATCTAAATTTTAAGGCCCAATTTGACATGATTCACAGATATGTATTGTAACTATTATTGTTATGAAAAGTGCCGTCGCCACATTCCATTGTTCTTTTAAGTCTCGTCTTTATCACCTCTCAAACTATTCTGACTGATGTAATTATATTAATGATCATTTTGTTTATTTATATAGTTTCTGAAACCCAAAATTGCTCTTGATTAAAACCATACTTGATTGATTTATGCCATCATGAACCCACTGCACTGCACGACCAGTTTTATATGATGCCTTTCAATGTATTTATTTTAAATTAATGTCAGACCTTTCTGTATTTAGAGTTTGGCTTCATAGCTTACTTCCTGTTTATTTATTTATTTATATTTTTTTTAGTGCCAAAGTGCAGCTAAACATTTTAGATATTGTGACTTTATTTAGATATTGTGTTCGGTGTGCAGTATTTATTGTATTATTCGATTTCTGATTATTTTATTATTTTATTTTTTATTTCAAATCACTGTGTTTTATGTATAATGGCCAAAACTGAGTTTGGTTGCCCTCTGTTGGTCACTTCTTGCTTTTCCAGCTCTCTTATTGTATTTAATGCGGGCTCTCCAAACCATGCGGAGAGAATCAGGCTTAATAATGTAATAAAAGTCATTTTATTGATATATATCTTTTTCAAGCTCTTCACTGATCATTTAAACACATAAATTGCTTTTTTTTAACTGAGTGCATCATGGTGTGACTACATAAACGTCACACAATAGTGCTTATGACAGATATTTAGATGACCATAGAGAGTACACATTATTCTGTTTGTTAGCAATTATAGATGACGGTAGTCTTCATGTAATAAAGTCAACAAAGGCACAAGGTTTATTACCAGTGACAGGAAGGCGTTTCATTTCCGATTCTAGGAAGAAATGATATATTCAGAGTTGGTTGCTTAAAGACCTTTGAATGTAAATACAAACTCTATCAATGATTTGCTTCTGAAACTTGAAATGCTACAGTATAATACACTTTGATACAATGAAGTCAAGGTTAAATCTGTTTACAATGTAAGACTTCAGTGTTTAAATCTCACACAACAGGGGAAATCACTTCTATATACAGGAGATTCAGTTTTCTGTGTCAAACGTTTGGACGCCGTTTTCAGATGCACTTCATTAGTGTTATTTCAGCGTTTTAATGACGTGATTATTACAATTTTCCACATTTGAGAATAATAGTATAGAATGAGAAGTGACACACGTGTTCAACTTCTCCATGCTGTAAAACTAGTTTCTTCTCCGCCGTTACACTACCGTTCAAAAGCTTGGGAGCAGGAAGATATTTTAAAATAAATGTATACTTTTATCCAGCAAGAATGCATCAAAACATTTATTGGGTCCTATCTTGCACCCAGCGCTATTGACTTTGTACAGCGACGCATATCATTCCTATTTTGCACCCGCGCAAAGCGGACTTTTCCCTCCACAGACGCACGTTGGTAAATTAGGGAATGAACTTGCGCTCCCGGGGGCGGTTCAGCGAAAAGAGGAGGCGTGTTCCGGCGCAAACGTTCCCTGGTGCTATTTTGCAGGTTTAGAAAACAATTGCGCCACAGACCAGGAGAAACCTAGTCTAAAGTCAGTGGCGCGTTGCGCATGTTATTCATATGCTATTTTAAGGGTGCATGCTTGGCCATAATCAATGTAGAGTGTGCACAACGCACATACACTTTGCTTATCTCATCTACACAGAAGCAGCAGTTTTCATTTTTAGAAAACCATACATTATTACAAGGAAAAATATTAACACACGAGGGAAAGCATTGTGGTGTCCATGAAGATGTGAAAAAATAGGCATAAATCTAGCTTACACATTTACCCAAATTATCATACGCCTGTTTAACCGAAGCTAATTTGGGTGTGTTTCTCCATCCCCAATGTCACTTCTCTGTGTTTTACGGCCCTGACGAGAGCGTCGGTCTCCTCGGCTGTGAACCGCTCCTGGCGTACGCCTGGCAAATCCGCTGTTATAATAGCAATCCGCCATGGAACAAGCGCGCCTGCTCTTAAAGGGAATGTGAGATGACGCTCTGATTGGTTTATTTCACATTACGCCCAAACCACACCTATGAATAATGAAGCTACTTCAGAACAACCCATTTTAGATTTGCGTCGGGCGCAAGAGTATAATACTCTGGCGTCCCGCCGGTATAATAGCAACAGCACCCGAGACCCGCCCACAAAGTTACTTGTGTTTCGCGCTTGATACTTGCGTTTCAGATCGTTAAAATAGGGCCCATATTGTTACAAACTTTTCTATTTCAAATAAATACTGTTCTTTTGAACCCTGAAAAACTAAATATGAAGCAACATTGATAATAATCATAACTGTTTCTTGAGCAGCAAATCATCATATCAGAATGATTTCTGAAGGATCATGTGACACTGAAGACTGGAGTAATGATGCTGAAAATTCAGCTTTGAAATGACATTTTAAAATATATTCACATAGAAAACAGTTATTTTGAATTGTAATAATATTTCACTGTTTTTACTGTATTTTTGATCAGATAAACACAGGCTCGGTGAGCAGAACGAGACTTCTTTCAAAAACACCACAAATTCTTACCAACTCCAAACTTTTGAACGGTTGATTATGTAAATAAATGTTTTATCTGTCAATAGTTTCTATGCACAAAGAACTATCACCACATAAATAATCCAGCCCACAAAAACAAATATGCCGAACATCAAACTGAACATGACGAGCAGACGAGCCTTCTGGGACGTTTTCTCAGCTTCACGGACATCACCCCTGGCCAGCGCGGCACGCGTCTGCAGAGAGGTCAGAGGTCAGGATTCATGGTTTGTGTGTGTGTGTGTGTGTGTGTGTGTGTTTGTACTCATCATGCAGTGTGTTTCAGGTGCTGACCTCATACGAGTACATGACCGCGACGAGGCCGCTCATGATGCAGCAGAAGATGGTCACCAACAGAGACTCCACCAGGTAATCTTTGGGTACGGGCGGCTGCTCCTCTCCCAGCGCCGGCCCGTTCATGTACTGAAATACATCCACGAATAAACAATCACTAGACCTGAGGCTCCAGACCTAATCATTAGTCATTTGGTTTGATGCGTTTTATCCAAAGTGACTCATGGTTTACTTATAACCAAGAATAACCTGAATTGGTAACACTTTACAATCAGGTTCATTAGTTAACTAAGAATGAACAATTCTTCTTCAGTATTTATTAATCTTGGTTAATATTAATTTCAACATTTACTAATACATTATTAAAAGCAAAGGTTGTATTTGTTAACATTAGTTAATGCACTGTGAACTAACATGAACAAAAAATGAACAGCTGTAACTAACATTTAACAAAGATTAATAAATACTGTAACAAATGTATTGCTCATAGTTAGTTCATGTTAGTTAATACATTAGCTAATGTTAACTAATGAACCTTATGGTAAAGTGTTACACCTGATTTAAAGATTTTGTTTGAAGAGACAACGGTAACACTTTACAATAAGGTCCATTATTGAAATCAACATTAACTAAGATTAATAAATGCTTTAGATGGATTTTTATTATTAGTTCATGTTAACAAATGGAACCTTACTGTTAAATGTTGCAACAGGTGAAACTCGAAAAATTAGATTATCGTGCAAAAGTTTATGTGTTTCAGTAATTCAACTTAAAAGGTGAAACTAATATGTTGTATAGACTCATTGCAGATATTTCAAGCCTTTATTTGTTATAATTTTTTATGATTATGGCTTACAGCTTATGAAAACCCTAAATTCAAAATCTCAGATTTTTAATTTTTTTCATAAGCTGTAAGCCATAATCATCAAAATTATAACAAATAAAGGTTTGAAATATCTCACTTTGCATGCAGTGAGTCTATACAACATATTAGTTTCAACTTTTAAGTTGAATTACTGAAATACATAAACTTTTGCACGATATTCTAATTTTTCGAGTTTCACCTGTATTGTGGTTTTACTCATTTAGTATTATGTGAACATAAACATGTAGAGATGATAAACCATACGGGGAACCCTCTCATTTGGTACATTACTGTAATATTAGAGGTTAAAATTAACAACAGAGCTAATATATTCAACTGCTATTTATTTTCAGATATAATAATTACACTCAAATAAAAACTATTTGTATGCAACTCAGTAGCAAATGAGGCAGTTTTGATAAACATGAACGAACTTGCTTATATTAAATGCAAGTTGGTTCTTACATACATATATCATGAAATGAAATGTTCGCTCACTAAAAGTCCCACAATGCACTGTGAAAACCAAGGAGGATTGATGCTCACATATGTTCCCTTAACTTATTTAGCTGAATTTAAACAGTTGCTGCATTTTGTTTCAATCTCATACATTTTAAGCAAGTCATATTTGACCACATGCTTTTTAAGTGTATACATTTTATAGATTTCAAAAATGAACAGATTTATGCTGATTCTGAGTTATTTGAATAAATGCATTTTGAAAATATGATTTAAATGAACTCAAATAGATGCTAATATAGTTAATAATAAACAATGCCATGATTTTTCTTGAGTGCATTGCACATTAGTTTATGCTAAAACTGTGTATTCCAAATTCATGGGAATTTTATATGCAATTCAAATACATATAAATCTCAAAAAAAAAAAAAAAAAAAAAAAAGTATATATATATTCCTGTAAATTCTCGCTTATCGGGCTTATGCTACTCTGAATAATGCCTGAACTTCGTATTTCGAGCACTTCTTGCGTTGTTTTTTGCCTCTTCACGATGACTTGCTTAATTTAGTCCCAATTTGTAAGTCGCTTTGGACAAAAGCGTCTGCTAAATGACTAAATGTAAATGTAAATCTCTAATTTAGGGCTAAATATTTGGGTCACACGACAAGAGCTTTTTATTAGACATCAAATGTATGTCTTTATGGCCTGGTTTCACAGACAGGGTTTAGATTAAGCCAGGATTAGGCATTAGTTCAATTTAGACATTTACGTAGCTTTTATAAACGTCTTCGAAAAAGAAAAATATATATTACTGATGTGCATCTTGAGACAAAACAATGTCAATGCAAGTTGCTTTCAGTTAAAACAACCAAAACATGCATTTTAGTCTGGGACTAGTTTAAGCCTGGTCTATGAGTTTAGTAGGGCCGATATATTAAAGCCGATAAATAATGTACTATTTCCTTCAGCTGAGACACTTCAGATGCGCACTGTTAGTCATGATGGTTTTAAATCGCTTGAAATATGATTGGAATCACTTAAAAAAAAGAAAATATGAGACCCTGGATCACAAAACCAGTCACATGTCGCACGGGTATATTTGTAGCACTACCCAGAAAATACATTGTATGGGTCAAAAATATAGATTTTTCTTTTATGTCAAAAATCATGAGGATATCAAGTAAAGATACATTTCCATGAGGATATTTTGTATATTTCCTACCGTAAATATATAAAACTTTTATTTTTGTGAGTGAATGCATCAACTTATAAAGGAGTAAAGGAGTTGTAAATGTACAACTTTAAAGGAAATTTTCTCAATGTTTAGATTTTTTTTTTTTTTGCACCCTCAGATTCCAGATTTTCAATAGTTGTATCCCATCCAAATATTGTCCTATCCTAACAAACCATACATCAATGGGAATCTTATTTATTCAGCTTTCCTATGATGTTTAAATCTCAGTTTAAAAAACTTGACCCATGTGAATGGTTTTGTGATCCAGGGTCACGTATAGTTAAGTGCAACGTGTGCAGCACAAGCCCCGTGTATATCGGCTACATAAAGTGTGTGTTTGGGACATGGTTTTTAATGGTTTGTAATCAGGCTCTCAAAAATTATATAAAAATTTGGATTAAGGTTTATCGGCCAATATATCGGTTATCGGCTTTCAAATATAAAGAATTATCGGTTATCGGCCAACATTTTCATATCGGTGCATCCCTATGAGTTTGGAGATAAAGCGTGATCTTACTATAGTGTAGGACGGGTATGTGGCGGGCGGGAGGAAGGAGGGCTGGTAGAAAGCCGGTGGATTGGCTCCCGGTTGACATGTGATGACGGGCTGGTTGGGGTAATGCGTCACCGGGGAGGGGAACATGAGGTAGGCTGTTTTCGGATCCGGCGGGGTGTATGGAGGCGGTGAGATGCTGGAGGTTGGACCGTCTCCTCCAGGAGGCCCCGGGACTCCCTCCATGGTCCCCCTGTCCAGTGTGTACACGGGGTGGAGTGTGTGTGTGCTGTCCGTGTCGAACGCTGGGTTCAGGGTCCGGTTGCTGTCCGTCTCGTACGCCAGATGGGCCGTTTGGTTGCTGTCGGTGTCGTACGCGGGGGGTCCCGTCTGGATGCTGTCTCCGTCGGTCACCGGGTGTCCCGTCTGGATGCTGTCCGTGTCGTTTGTCGGGCCGGCGGTGAGGATGCTGATCGAGTCGTATGCAGGAACGCTGGGAAGGATCGTGGGCTCTCGCTGTGTGGAGGAATCAGGAGTTTCTTGGAGCCCAGGAGGCCTTTGATGAAGCCGTCGTGGATCATCGGGGAAGTTTGGAGGAGTGGCTGATGAACAAAAGAGGTTAAATGTCATGTTATTTTCAGATTCACTTTATATTAAATTTTTGAAATTCAAAGTTATATTTGTTGACAGTTAACATGAAAAAACAATGAACAGTAAGAATTTTACTAACTAATATTAACAAAGATTAATAAATGCTTAAAAATATTGCTCATTATTTCATGTTTGCTAATGCATTAACTGCTGTTAACAAACGAGACCTTATTGTAAAGTAATACCCCCCCCCCCCCCCCCCCATTTATTATTATTAATGTTGAAAAAAGTTCAAAAGAACAGCATTTATTTGAAATGGAAATCTTTTGTAACATTATAAATGCCTTTATTTTAACTTTTGATCAATTTAATGCGTCAAAATGAATAAAAGTATTAACGGCAAAAAAAAAAAAAAAGACTGACCTAAAACTTTCAACGACCGCAACGTATCAAGTTCTGACTCAATGAAAGTTTGAGGAATGCACGAGTGCTTTGGCATTGGCCGTTTTCTTTAGACAATACACAAATCTAGTTGCTCTTGTCATGCTACACACACGACCTGTAATCTTCCACCTGAGAGTTACTTGAAACGTCAGTCTGGTGGAGAAACCTTCACCTCAAAACAGCCCCTGAATTATTCAGCGCTGACACACAAGCCCCTTTAAACCCTCAGAAATGGAAATGTTTGATCAGGTGACCCGTTTCTGTTCATCAGATGAACAACTGTTTCATTGAGCTTGTTAGTTAGTGTGACGCTCTTCTTCTCGGCTAGTTAATAAGTTAAAGCACTGTGAGCTGACTTTAACAATGAGCAATTGTATTTTTTATAATCTAACATTAACTAATGCTGTAATAATATAGTGCTCATTGTCAATGTTAACTAATGCATAACGACATAAAGTTTTACCCAACATTTAGATTGTTTGTAGGTTTTCTTTAATATTTTTTTGGTTCATAAAATGATCTCTTGATCTCTTATCAAACTCTTGTTTTCCGTTTAGTCTGTGTGTGTTTTATAAACAGATTTACACAACCAGCGCTCTTGGACGCTCTCCAGCCTCGCCGTGTTCTGATGTGACGATGAACAGAAGTTTCCAGAAGTCTGATCTGGACTGAAAGTGTAAATGATAAAGTGTAATGATTTTACCTGTGTCCATCAGCGACGGTCAGAGCTCATCGAGAAGCAGAATAATCCTGTGGGAAATATCCAGCGGGAGTGTGTGGATGTTCAGGTGAGATGTGTGAAGTAGCTGTGTGTGTGTGTGTGTGTCTCTCTCTCTCTCTCTCTCTCTGAACAGTATCATGTTTGTTTAATAATTGACGACTGATGCTGTGCTTGTGTGTTTGCACGTGTGTTTATGAGTGTCCTTGTGAGCATACCTGCACGTGTTGGTCTGTTATTATAGACACATGTGTCATGCATAAAATATATAATGATATAAATAATAATAATGTACATATTATATATATATATATATATATATATATATATATATATATATATATATATATACACACTACCGGTCAAAAGTTTTAGATCGGTAAGATTTTTAATGTTTTTAAAAGAAGTATCTTCTGCTCACCAAGGCTGCATTTATTTGATTAAAAATACAAACAAAAACAGTAATATTGTGAAATATTATTACAATTTAAAACAGCTGTTTTCTATGTGAATATACAGTAAAGTGTAATTTATATCCTGTGATCAAAGCTGAATTTTCAGCATCATTACTCCAGTCTTCAGTGTCACATGATCCTTCAGAAATCACTCTAATATGATGATTTGATGCTCAAGAAACATTTATGATTATTATCAAAGTTGAAAATAGTTTTTAACATTTTTATTTCATGATGCTATGATGAATAGAAAGTTCAAAAGAACAGCATTTATCTGAAATCTACAGCTTTTGTAACATTAAACACGACCGTTCAAAAGTTTGGGGTCAGTAAGAATTTTTATTTTATTTTTGGGGGAAATAAATAAAATAAATCAATACTTTTATTCATCAAGGATGAGTTAAACTGATCAAAAGTTACAGTAAAGACATTTATAATGTTAGAAAATATTCTATTTTAAATAAATGCTGTTCTTTTGAACTTTCTATTCGTCAAAGAATTTTGAAAAAAATTTGTACACGACAGTTTTCAACATTGAAAATAATAATGAATGTTTCTTGAGCATCAAATCATCATATTAGAATGATTTCTGAAGGATCATGTGACACTGAAGACTGGAGTAATGATGCTGAAAATTCAGCTTTAATCACAGGAATAAATTAAATTTTAAAATATATTCCAATAGAAAACAGTCATTTTAAATTGTCATAATATTTCACCATATTACTGTTTTTTTTTTGTTTTTTTTTTGTCAAATAAATGCAGCCTTAGTGAGCAGAAGATACTTCTTTTAAAAACATAAAAAATCTTACCGATCTAAAACTTTTGACCAATAGTGTATATATATATATATATATATATATATATATATATATATATATATATATATACACACTATTGGTATATATATACATATGGTACATATACATATACATATACATATACATATACATATACATATACATATATACACACACACACACACTAGAGTGCGGATCGGGCCGAATTTTTTTGTCCGAGCCCGGCCCGCGTCCGACAGAGCAGTAACCGAACCCGACCCGAGCCCGACAGGCATAATGATATTTATGTCCGAGCCCGACCCGAGACCGACAGTTAAAATCCCATTTTTTTTCTCATACTAATAACACATGTACGTTTGTTTGTGTGGAAACCCCGCTTTTATTAAGCAACTGTAGGAAGGCATTCGGAAATGTCAGCAGGATGAGTGCATCAGCGCGCACGGAGCAACAAGCGCACTTAACGCAGGCGCGCATGCACGTGTTTCGTTGTCACGGCTACATAAACAAATTTCCGCACACAGGAAGACAGATGTTATGGTAATATTTTACATGTATTTTAATCACAAAAACGAACGTTTGCATCAAGTGAAAGCATCAGGCACATTGGCTACCTACATAATAAGCTGTTTTAAAATGTTCAATGCCTTATCGCGCTGATGTGACCGAGCCCGACCCGAACCCGAACATAATTTGTAAATATCTGTCCGAACCCGGCCCGGCCCGTCGGGTACCGACGGGTCCCGTCGGGCTCGGGTCGGGTATCCATCCTCTAGCACACACACACATACATACATACATAAATTAGGAGAAAGCCCTTTATTTCACCCTTCAAGTGTTTGTTAGTAAACTGACCTTGATATATCTTGTCGATATCAGACAGCGTGTATCATGAATGTAATGATGGATGAATGTAAGATCTACACTAGAGTATAAAGCCAGATACAGTGGTCATTTACATTATTTGTTTGCTGTACAACCAAACCTCCACAAGTGCTTTAGTGCAGTTTGTGCTGTGACTGACAGTTACCAATAGAGGGCGCTAGTAGTGGACAGATTAATGCAACAGGTAAACAATAATACACATGGTTTGATAAGAGTCGGAGTGCATGATATGAGGTCACTGTCCGCTTTCCTTCTGTGGATAAAAGGCAACATGAAGGTTTGGCTAAAGATTTGTTTTCCACAGTGGAAAGAAAGTCGAATGCTTTCAGAACAACATGAGAGTCAGTGAATGACAGACTATCCAGTTAAGTAAAAAAAAAAAAGGTTTTAAAGTGGATTATGTTATAAAAGTACGTACAACAACGTCAAGTGATTATTTTTATCTAACTCCAGTCTAGCGCTTTTAACAGTTTCAAAGCAGCTTCATGGTAATAAACGGGAAGATAACAGTGTTTGTTTTGTAAAATTCATCAATTATGAAACAAATTCAGTTGTAAGGTACATCAACAGAAGATAAGTGTTATTATTCAGCTCACTTTAGTTCAGTATTTGTTTCAATTAATTTGCAAAGTTAGTCATTATCCAGCAGCTCAACGGCAGTTCACATCCATTATAGTGTCATTATAGTGTCTAATTGATAATATTACTGAAGATTAATTGTCATTTAAATCCCTTTGCACCTTCAGAGCTCTGTGAGAATCTGAGTCTTTTTAATGCCCTTTTTATTTTGATAAATTATGGATTATTTGAAAGTTTAAGCACTCGAAATTCATCCTATGAAACGTTTTTGAAATTGTACATGGAAATTGTCCGTTTTTGTGATATCACTCTTAGAAAAAAGGTTCAGTGGGATTCTATGCAGAACCTCAGGGTTCTTGATTCCGTTTTAAAGAACCGTTTATGCCAGAAATGTTCTAGAGTTTCTGTAGCTCCGCCCCTTTTCAGCTCTGCGCTCGTTGTGTTCGTGTTTAAGATCTTACGCATTAATAAACGAACCAATCGTTTTAAAATCTTCCCGTTCTACTGACATTTGTTATGACATCCGACTTTTGCTAACTCTACAATAAATAAATCCACTTCATGCTGATTATTCTTCGACAGCGATGCCATAGAAATATACAGAGCGACCGCAAAAACTTTGCGAGTTTCAATTTGTTTTAATTTTAATTAATCAAATTACTTTTAATTTGAGATTAAAAGGCAAAATTGTAAAGATGGCAGTGCACTTGTTTCTCTACAAGGACTGAATGAGATGAAATGTCTTAAATAATTGCATAATACTTTTTTATGTTTAACAGATTATAATCTGATATATTTTTTTCTACTGATAAACTATTTAATTCATAAAATGTATGAATTAAAGCTAATGATGGAACTCCTAAAAGAAGCACCTGACAGGAATATTTAAAGGGATAGTTCACCCAAAAATGAAATTCTGTCATCATTTACTCCCTCAAGTTGTTCCAAACCTTTCCAAGCGCTGGAACAACAAAAACAAAGTGTGGCGATGATAATCTCAGGTACTGTTTATGTGCTTTATTTAATGTTTAAAGCGTGTCATGTGACTTTGAATATCATTTAGTGCTCCAGCTTTGTAGCTGTAAAAGTAACAATGGATAATTCACCTCAGATCTACAAATGGAACAAGAACGTTCAAACTGTGAACAAACAAGTGTATTCTTTGACAAAGATTGTTTTAGTAACTCCGCCTATGTATTTTTAATAATGTTTAAATGGTGTAATATTGTGAATTTGATTATGTTGCTACTTTTCTTGCGAGTGCCGTCAAGATTACTCTCTGGTGCCGTGCACTCGCAGCGAGACTCCGCCCACACGCTGTTCTGATTGGCTGACTCCGCCCATGCACTGTTCTGATTGGCTGACTCCGCCCACACGCTGTTCTGATTGGCTGACTCCGCCCATGCACTGTTCTGATTGGCTGACTCCGCCCACACACTGTTCTGATTGGCTGACTCCGCCCATGCGCTGTTCTGATTGGCTGACTCCGCCCACACGCTGTTCTGATTGGCTGACTCCGCCCATGCGCTGTTCTGATTAGCTGTGAGTTTTGATTGATTTTTACGCATTTCGCAGTCGCGTCGCGTCTAGTGTGGACAGACAAATTATTTGTCGCTGGAATTTTATCGCATCGCATCTGGTTAGGACACGGTGTAATGACTTTATTACTTAATGACTATTTCGAAGAATTTGTGTAATTAAACATGTGATAGTCCCCATTGACTATTCTATAGAAGTCTATGGGGTCCGCCAACTGTTAAGTTGTAAACATTCTTCAAAATATCTTCTTTTGTGTTCAGCTGAAGAAACAAATTCATAAAGGTTTGAAACAGCTTGAGGGAGTAAATGATTAACTTTGGGTGAACTGTCCCTTTACAGGATCCGAGTGTGTAAGAACACAAGCTCTTCAGAAGCTGATGTCCTCTGATCTCCAGGTTTCTGTGTCCGTATCAAACACCACCTGACTCAGAGATGATTAAACCACTACTACAGCGTATGATCTCTAAACCCTCACCGTGACACATCATGAGTCAGTTCAGCTCCTCGTTTTACCTTGAAATTCACACACAATCTCCATCTCTATGAAACTGCTGTTCATTATGAACGGATGATTCGGCTCCTTTATGTTGCTTTTTGAGTTAATCAGATTATGCCAGTAAAACCTCTTTTTGTGGACTTCTTCACAACAACCAAAGCCTGTAAGCAGATTCATTCATTTCCCCTCTTATTAAACCAGAACTTTACTGTAAAAATACAGTCACAACATTTAGGTTTAACGAATTTAACTTAAATTTACAGTGAAACTATATATATATTAACTGATTCATGTTAATACCTACCGTAGAACTAAAATCAGTTTTTCACCTTTATAATGTGCTGACAACCACCATAATAACACATGTGGTAAAGAGCACATGATGAATCAAAGTAGCTGCAAAGTAGCATCATGGGAACAAACACCGCAGTGTCATAAACACAAAACACCATCGTGGGAAACAAACACACTGCAAAATAATGATCTTTCTCTTGTTTTAATATCTAAACATTGTTAAATCAAGATGCATTTACTGGAGAAGCTAAATGACTGAAGATATTAAGTCAGAAATGTGTCACAATGAAGTGAGTTTTTGCTTAAAACAAGATTGATTGATTTTTGCCAATGGGGTCAAAAATAAACTTAATTCAAAGGGTAAACTGTGTACTTTTCTGACCCAAAGGCAGATATTTGTTCATGTTTTAAGCACGAACTCACTTCATTTCGATTTTTTTCTTCTTCCAGAAAATACAACATGCTTCTCCAGTAAATGTATTTTGATTTAAGAATATTTAGATATTTGTACTGAAATATAAGACAAAAATACTGAATAAGAAAATCTTTTTTTGCAGCGCATGACACCAAAATAATGCAAAAAACATTCAAAATGTTACATAAAACCCTACTGACATGAAAAAATACATCTAAAATTATAAATGAATAATAAGACGGCTTGTTCTTTTTCTGTACATTTAACAGTATTTTATTGAAATGTCTTATTAGTTTGTTTTTCACTTAATATAGTGACCCAATTAACAGGTTTTCACTGCATTGCTGCAGTCTTTCACTGCTGAAGGCACATGTGCATTGGCTGTTTTACCTCATATGTTGATTCATTAGATGCAAACGTTGAGTTTGACATCACGTCTCAGGCAGTGATTCTGCTTTGTGATAATATAAGAAGTTGGAGTGCAAAGCTCCAGAGATGATAAATGAGGGGAAAGATCCCTGCTGGAATTCCTTCAGAGTGACGTTCATGTGGGATGAGATTGTGTCGTTACATTCGGAGGTTAACAAACATCATCAGTCTGTGAGCAGGAGAGCGGATAAGAGAGAGTTTTCATGTTTCATTGTTGCGTTGTTCTGACCACAGATATTTGGGAGTATGTTTTGCAAAACGAAAAAATAGTTCAGTCTTTACATAAGAAACTGAACCTTATTATAAAGTCTTACAGAGGAAATCTATTGAAATAGTCACTTATAAATAGAAATATAATGACATATTTTAGCCAAAATATATAATTATATTCAAAAAGTTTATAGTCTTCTTTGTTAACCACTGAAACTGATTGAGTCTCTGCTATACTTTAAAATTTTCACATTTTTACTTTCCATTTAATTATTTGTCAAATTAACTAGTAATTTCTGAGTGAGAATTGTTTCACAGGAAATTTTTCTTTCAGTGTATAAAGTGCATATCTTTTTACGATGATCTCTGAGACGCTGTATGATTTTATTCATGTCTCAAACCTTTATAAAATCATGTTTAGCCATATAAAACTGCTGGATCAGGCCTTTAAATGATCAGCATGATCTGATAAACCTGTCACACTCGATCTCCAAACTCTTTTATCCAGTAAAAGTCTTACAGTAACTGTACAAACATCATCCCTCAGCTCGAGCTTCACAAGTCTTTCTGCTGAGAAATCTGCACTGATTTATAAACGTAAGAATAACTTTAGTAATATTTCAAGATGAACACTCACTGGAGTGAAGAAGCTCCGGTTTACTTGATTATCCAGACATACATTTTTAGAAAAATCATGCAGATGAAATATGATCATGCGGCTTTATTTGTTCATCTATTAATCATCGTTGCATTGCATTGCATTATATGTTTTAAAACTACAGAGATTTGATCATAAAACTAAGCATTTAAATATCTTACTAAGACATATTATTAGCAGATATAGAGTAACGACTGATATTTATATGCATTTTATGTAAGAAGTCTGTTATACTGAGATAAAGATCTCAGTGATTTACATTACAAGCATCAGAATTTCATCGCCGTATAAATATCAGTGTAACGATCGCCAGTGAGAGTGATAACCAGAGGCACTCCAACCCATCCAATCACCACACAGCCACAAACTACATTTCCCATAATCCTTTGCCCAGACTAATCAGCCATGATCACATTCACCTGTGTGTCATTACCTTGTTCAGCTTACCTTATATAAGCCTGGTTTTCACAATCATTCCCTGCGAGGTCTTGTTTAGTGTCTCTACTGCAATTCCGAGCATTCTCTGTTCGTCCCGTGTTCGTCCCGTGTTCGTCCCGTGTTCGTCCCGTGTTCGTCCCGTGTTCGTCCCGTGTTCGTCCCGTGTTCGTCCCGTGTTCGTCCCGTGTTCGTCCCGTGTTCGTCCCGTGTTCGTCCCGTGTTCGTCCCGTGTTCGTCCCGTGTTCGTCCCGTGTTCTTGGTTTTTGCTAGTGATGGGAAGTTCGGATCATTTTACTGACTCTCTTGTTCGATCTCGTTCATCAAAATGAACAAATCTTTTTTCGAGTCGTTTCGTTCATTAAGTGGCTTTAAATGTTATACATTTAACTGCCAAATTCCCCGAACACATCCACCTGCGCGATCTTGATCATATTCTGATTTAAGAAATCATTATTATGCAGTCAAAAATAATTTACAGGGGGCATAAATAATTACTTTACCATCTTTCGTTCTTTTGAGTCTTTCATTCATTTGTCACGTGACAGACGCAATGAACAGTATTCATTCATTCACAGGATCATTCATGAAAGACCCATCACTAATCTTTGCCCGTTTCTTGGATTCCTCTTTTTGTTTGTTTGTTTGTTTGTTTGTTTGTTTGTTTGTTTGGACTGCTTACTTTGTGTTTATGACCTCTTGCCTGTTATCTGTATAAAGTCTTTGGATTACCCTTTCAAATAAAACTGCATTTAGATCCTCAACCTGTTGTGTCTCAGAGCAGTTCGTGACAATCAGCATCTGCACCAAATTTCATATTTTTGCTCAGTTTGAGCCTCTGAAGAAACTTTAGCTGTTTTCCCACTATAACATACTGTAAAGGCCTGCTGTTAAATATAATGCTGAACAAAATCATATGAAAACTTAAAGGGGGGGTATAATGCCCTTTTCACAAGATGTAAAATAAGTCTCTGATGTCCCCAGAGTGTGTATGTGAAGTTTTAGCTCAAAATACCCCACAGATATGTTTATATAGCATGTTAAAGTTGTCACTTTTTGAGGGTGAGCAAAAACGCACCGTTTTGTGTCTGTCCCTTTAAATGCAAATGAGCTGCTGCTCTCGGCACAGGGGGCGGAGCTTCAACAGCTTGCACTCACACACACATGCACTGAACATTTCAAAAACTTTTAGCCTTTTATGTTCAAACCGGAGTCAGACAATGATGGAGAGACTCAAGAAGAAGTGACAACATGTAGAAGCAACAGGACGTTTCTGAATGTTAGTTGATGAATTTATGTGTAGTTCTCTTCTAGTCATTGATTAGCATATTCTGTCTTGATAATCTATAAATCGTGTTCAGGGGTGGAGTTTATGTAAATTTTAGGGTTGGTGATGTCACTAACCCGGGAGGAATGTGGTGTAGTCTCTACCAGCCGTTTGTTGTAGTCCTTAAAAAGTGATTTCTTTAAATGCAAATATCTCCCTTTGCTTTGAGCTTTGAGTGTCGTAACTTTGCAGATGTTGTTTATGCTCAAACAGCAACATTACCCACTAACTAAAGTTAGAAAAGTCAAATCATAATCAACCACCCCTTTAAAATATATATTGTCTAAAGGTTCAAACTGTTCCATAAAAAAAAAAAGAAGACATTATTTCATATGTCAGGCTTTACAAGGTTATAGATTAGATGAGCTGAAAGATGTCTAATTCTGTCAAATGTGAAGAAGAGGATGATAAAATCCTGACGGCTCAATCGCAGTCTTTCTGTGGTCACTCCTAACGGTGATCCGGTCAAGTGTGTGTGTGTGTGTGTGTGTGTGTGTGTGTTTTCTGTTTTCACTCATCTTCATTATCTGCTGACTGCTGTTTTATCCTTTAATTAAAGTTCATGCTGTAATAATACTGATATTAGTCAGATGTAGAGCTGAGTGAGACGGGGATTCTTCCAACACACGTCATCCTGCCGGTCACACAGGACTGCTTCCTTAAAGCGGCCTTAATATACTTATATATATTCTATTAAATGATATTTAATCATTTAATGTTCCCCATATATAATGTTATATAATACAGCATTATTGCAGCTTCAATGAAAGTGGACTGGGGAGAAAGTCACAGTTTTCATGAATCAGATTTTTTGCTCATGTGACTCGTATCTGTTTTATTTTTATCATTATCATTATTATTTTTTTCATAACACACACAGACCACATGGAATCTGATCTTTTCGATTCTGATGTGTTCCAGTTCCATGTCAGAGACAGGTCTGATGTTTTGCAATGCGACCTCAGTCTTAACAGTCTTATAGGACTCATAATTCAACATTCATAATTCATATGGTTTTTATTCTGTATAGGAACAAACATTGGATCCATTTTACAACTTCTCAAGCCGGTTGTTTTGAAGTGAAACACCTTACACAAGAATGTGTTGTAAAGCTCTTAATCTCCCTCATTTGAATAAAATGTCTGGAACTTTTCCAGGCCGTTTAGACGGATCCTGGAGAGGAAAACCCCGCTGGGATTAATGTGTGTCCCGTCAGGAATGCAGACTGGAGCTGTTGAATGAAGATACCTGTGTTTACACATCAGCAGAAGTCGTTCATGAACCAGTGTGAGTGTTTATGAGATCAGATCTGTATTAATGTCAGAGCCGATCAGAGTAAAGACAGCTGACAGCAGCCGTGATCACAATCATGTGCACAATATATATTCCATCATATACTGTATATATTTGTTTATGCTGTTAAACTATGTTTTAAATGTATGTGAAAATAATAAAAAAAGTTTAGAATAATATTTAAAAAAAAATTGTCACATGACTATATTACTATGTTAATAACTGAGTGGAGATAAGTGGTTTATCCAGGAAATAAAGATATAAAAAATACATTATTTTACATGTTCAAAAGTGTGTGTTTTTTTACTCTTAACCAGGGAAATTAAAGTTAACTAAAACTAAAGCCATAAAATATTTTTTTACTTAAAATAATATATATATACTGTATATATACACTAATTATTTTGTTTAAATTGATTGAAATAACTAAAACTGAAATAAATTAAAAATAAAACATTAAAGTAACAACAAAAAACTTACAACAAAATTACTGAGCAAATTAACTAAACTAAAAATATTAAAATAAAAACTAATTCAAAATATTAATAGCATCTTAATGATAGCAACACTTGCTCTTAATATTTGAGATTTTGCTTCAAAAGTTTACTTAATCTAAAACTACTTTAAGCAACTTTTTCTGTTTAGTATTATTATTATTATGCATGCAGTTTTGTTATTATTCATGCGTCTTTCATGCATTTCATATTGAGAGATGAAATAATGATTTAAAAGAAATTGTGAACAATTGCAATATTCTCTCTCTCTCTCTCTCTAGGCTATTTACTATGTTCTTCCCATTTCTGTCAGGTTTAACAGCGGAATTAGCTTAAACTAACACTCATTTGTTATGAAGGTCATGTAAAAGTGGTCAGAGGTAATGGCCATCTGCGAGAGAGAGAGGGAGGGAGAGAGAGAAAAACAGGGAGAGGGGGGAGAGAGAGAGAGAGAGGGAGGGAGAGAGAGAGAGAAACAGAGGGGGAGAGAGAGAGAGAGAAACAGGGAGAGGGGGAGAGAGAGAGAGAAACAGAGGGAGAGGGGGAGAGAGAGGGAGAGAGGGGGGGGGGGGGGGGGATAGAGCGGGAGGAGTTCTTCAGTGACAATCATAGTGTGAGAGAGAGTGAGAGAGAGGAGCGACAGAGATGAGAGGAGCGAGCAGGATAAAGGATAAACATCCACGCCGTGTTTTCCATCATCCCGGAGAGAGAGAGAGAGAGAGAGAGAGAGAGAGAGAGAGAGAGAGAGAGAGAGAGAGAGAGAGAGAGAGAGTGAAGGAGTTGAACTGAACGAGACTCAGAGAACACACAGATCTTCCCTCAGGATGAAAACACGATGATCTGGGAGTATTTCCACACGTGTCCGCAGGTTTAGAGGCTGGAAGTCAAGCATCACTTCAGGATATGGAGTTTGGACGGATTTATATACGATATAAAAAAGCAGTCCTGCTGTCGTTCATGTTCAAGCTGGGTAAGAGACACGTCTTTATGATTATGAGTTCATATTTGACTTATTTCTAAAGCTCATTTGAGTGATGAAAAACACGTGTGAAGGGTTTAGTTAGATTTTTTTTTTTTAAATCAAAAGTGACAGACTAAAGACATTAATAATGTTTCAGAAGATTTATATTTCAAATAAATGCTGTTCTTTTGAACTTTCTATCTAAAAAATTGTACTTTTGTACAGTAGAATAGAGCTTATAGTAGAAAACAATACATGTATAACATGTCCATAACATTTTTATATAGAAGAATTAAAAAATACAGCACTAAATATTGAATAGCATGTCACACTACAGGACACCGTTATGACGCACATTATTATATTATTATTAGACTTTATATATAGCTTATGTTTTGTTTGGATTCTCCAAAGCCTGTAATTAAAGGATTCAATGCAACAAGTGTCTCAGTGAAGAGTTCTGCATTATGAGGCTGAGCATCTGCAGTTGACAGGTTGTTTTGTCCTGTAAGCAGATGCGTTTACTGAGTGTGTGTGTGTGAGAGAGAGAGAGTAGTGGCACCATCTGCGGTGGGGTGTCCTAAGAGAAGAGGTGCAGTAATTGGGAATTAGCGCATGTAGAGGACGAGTGCAGCCAGCTGGCCGTCAGATCCTTCAGAATGAGTGAGAATCAGAAACACACACACACACACACACACACACACACTGCGCTCAAACACACACTCCTTCAGCTGCTGCAGGGTTCCTGAGGGGGAAACTAGCATGACAACATGAGTTTGGGTGTAAACTCGAATGCATCCTTTAGTTGGAGTCAATGTAAAGCTGCGCGACTAATCGTTAAAAGATTGTGATCTCGATTCAAAAACGATCTTATTACTAAATGACAATGATGAAAGGGATCGTTCACTCAAAAATGAATATTCTGTCAACCTTTGCTCACCTTTTGAAAGTAACTTGGCGCTTCAAATAACTTTTTCGCATTGCCAGGGTTTTACTTTTCAGTTACTAGGATGTTCTGGGTTGTTGATAGGGCATTGCTAAGTGTTTTGGTTCGTTGGTAGGGCGTTGCTAGGCTAGGTGAATTATAGGTGTTGATGTTGATTGCTAGGGTGTTGCTAGGCTGTTTCTAAGATGCTATGGTTGGTTGTTATAGGGCATTGCTTGGTGGTTTATAGGGCGTTGCTAGGCTTTTTCTTGGGTGTTTGGTTGCTTGGGCGTTGCTAAGTGATTTATAGTGTTGTTGATTGCTAGGGCATTGCTTGGCTGTTTCTAGGTTGTTGTGGGTGGTTGCTAGGGCATTGCTAGGCTGTTTCTTGGGTGTTGTGGGTGATTATAGGGCATTGCTTGGTGATTTATAGGGTGTTGTTGTTGGTTGCTAGGGCATTGTTAGGCTGTTTCTAGGGTGTTGTGGGTGGTTGCTAGGACATTGCTAGGCTGTTTCTAGGATGTTGTGGATGATTGCTAGGGCATTGCTTGGTGGTTTATAGGGTGTTGTTGGTGGTTGCTAGGGCGTCGTTAGGCTGTTTCTAGGGTGATGTGGGTGATTTCTTGGGTGTTGCTTTGTGGTAGCTAGGGCGTTGCTTGGTGGTTTATAAGGTGTTGTTGGGCATTGCTTGGCTGTTTCTAGGGTGTTGTTGTTGGTTGCTAGGGCGTTGCTAGGCTGTTTCTAGGGTGTTGTGGGTGATTGCTATGGTGTTGCTTGGTTGCTAGGGCATTGCTTGGCTGTTTCTAGGATGTTGTGGGTGGTTGCTAGGGCGTTGCTTGGTGGTTTATAGGGTGTTGTTGGTGGTTGCTAGGGTGTTGCTAGGCTGTTCCTCCTTTAATGTGCATCTGTGGGATTCTTCCACCTGTTGTCTGGTCCAGCAGGTGAAAATAGTGCATCTCATCACTTAGTAAAATAGCAGCACACTCTCCTCAACAACACACATGATTTGAGGAATCATTCAGGACTGGATGATTCACACTCCGTTAGCTTGAGCAATAGTAAACTTGATGCTTGCAACTAATGAGCTGTTTATCTCAGTTCATCATTAGCTTATGAATGAAACAGTAGTGTGTCATCATGCCGTTCGGATGAGTGTGTCTCTCATTGTTCTGGTGGGAGTTTCAGTGCAAGTGATTTCAGGAGCTCCACCCTAATGAAGCCGTGACCTATTTCTGCACTTGCGGGAAGCCTGAATTCTGGGTACTTTTGGGCAGATTGAAAGCGCAGGGCAAGATGTGCGACATAGTTGACCATCGCCATGGAAACCCCGCTGGAGAGCACTGCCACTTCACTCTTTGTGTTTAAGTGGAATAGCAGCTCACAGTTGTTTTGACTGAATGTATTTTTAAGCTGTGATGAAGCCGTGACCATGACTGGATGAACTTAGTTTGTGTTTGAAAACAACATGTAAAATTCTTTCTCCATGGAGTTATTGTTGTTTTCCAAGGATTTAGTTACATTAAACCCATGATCTCCAGAAAAGTGTTTGTGTTTTCCAGTATAGAGGGATGTTTTCTGGAATTGCATCAGAACAGCACAGAGACACTTGCTTATCTTAGATGAAGTGAGACTCAAAACACACAGTTTAGAGGAGTTATATATATATATGTGTGTGTGTGTGTGTGTGAGAGAGAGTGTGAGGGAGTGTGTGAGAGAGTGTGTGTGTGTGTGTGTGTGTGTGTGTGTGTGAGAGAGAGAGTGTGTGTGTGTGTGTGAGAGAGAGAGAGAGAGAGAGTGAGGGTGTGTGTGTGTGTGTGTGTGAGAGAGAGAGAGTGTGTGTGTGTGTGTGTGTGTGTGTGTGTGTGTGTGTGTGTGTGTGTGTGTGTGTGTGTGTGAGTGTGAGTGTGTGTGTGTGTGTGTGTGTGTGTGTTTGTGTGTGTGAGAGAGAGAGTGTGTGAGTGTGTGTGTGTGAGTGTGTGTGTGTGTGTGTGTGTGTGTGCGTGTGTGTGTGTGTGTGTGTGTGTGTGTTTCCTCCCTGCTCTCTCTGCTGTTGGTGTAAGTCTGTACCAGGCTCAGGATTCCTCCGTCTCTCTGGAGATCTTCATCTGTCGGACACACAGATGTCAGAGGGCGTCGGGTCACACACACTAATGTGTGTTGTGTCGTGTTTCTCCAGTCAGAATGAGTGTTTGATGAAGTCCAGGAGCAGCACTCCCTCAATTATTCCTTTATCTTTACAAACCAGATCAAATATGTCATATGTCAAATATGTAATTTTCGGTCCCACTTTATATTAAGTGGCTTTAAGTACAATGTACTAATTGTGTTCAGACTGTATTGTAAAACACTTGTGCTGCTACTGAGGTGTGAGACGGGTAAGGTTAGGAACAGGTGTGTGTGGTATGGGTGGGTTTAAGGGTGGGTTAAGGTGTAAGGGAAGGGTCAACAGTGTAATTACAGCTGTAATTACATGTAGGTATTTTCAAAATATAAGTACAATGTAAAAACATGTCTGTACACAATAAGTCCATTGTATCAAATTATTAATTTCAATGTAAATACATAGTACTTAGAGCCACTTAATATAAAGTGGGACCTAATTTTCTTCTAGAAACACATGTCAAAAATACATTTGAAATAATATTAAAAGTCGGATAGTTCATTCTACTTCACCTGCGTACAAACTGTATTCATATACTATATATATATATATATACACTCACCTAAAGGATTATTAGGAACACCATACTAATACTGTGTTTGACCCCCTTTCGCCTTCAGAACTGCCTTAATTCTACATGGCATTGATTCAACAAGGTGCTGAAAGCATTCTTTAGAAATGTTGGCCCATATTGTTAGGATAGCATCTTGCAGTTGATGGAGATTTGTGGGATGCACATCCAGGGCACGAAGCTCCCGTTCCACCACATCCCAAAGATGCTCTATTGGGTTGAGATCTGGTGACTGTGGGGGCCATTTTAGTACAGTGAACTCATTGTCATGTTCAAGAAACCAATCTGAAATGATTCGAGCTTTGTGACATGGTGCATTATCCAGCTGGAAGTAGCCATCAGAGGATGGGTACATGGTGGTCATAAAGGGATGGACATGGTCAGAAACAATGCTCAGGTAGGCCGTGGCATTTAAACAATGCCCAATTGGCACTAAGGGGCCTAAAGTGTGCCAAGAAAACATCCCCCACACCATTACACCACCACCACCAGCCTGCACAGTGGTAACAAGGCATGATGGATCCATGTTCTCATTCTGTTTACGCCAAATTCTGACTCTACCATCTGAATGTCTCAACAGAAATCGAGACTCATCAGACCAGGCAACATTTTTCCAGTCTTTAACTGTCCAATTTTGGTGAGCTCGTGCAAATTGTAGCCTCTTTTTCCTATTTGTAGTGGAGATGAGTGGTACCCGGTGGGGTCTTCTGCTGTTGTAGCCCATCCGCCTCAAGGTTGTGCGTGTTGTGGCTTCACAAATGCTTTGCTGCATACCTCGGTTGTAACGAGTGGTTATTTCAGTCAAAGTTGCTCTTCTATCAGCTTGAATCAGTCGGCCCATTCTCCTCTGACCTCTAGCATCAACAAGGCATTTTCGCCCACAGGACTGCCGCATACTGGATGTTTTTCCCTTTTCACACCATTCTTTGTAAACCCTAGAAATGGTTGTGCGTGAAAATCCCTGTAACTGAGCAGATTGTGAAATACTCAGACCGGCCCGTCTGGCACCAACAACCATGCCACGCTCAAAATTGCTTAAATCACCTTTCTTTCCCATTCTGACATTCAGTTTGGAGTTCAGGAGATTGTCTTGACCAGGACCACACCCCTAAATGCATTGAAGCAACTGCCATGTGATTGGTTGATTAGATAATTGCATTAATGAGAAATTGAACAGGTGTTCCTAATAATCCTTTAGGTGAGTGTACATCTATATATTTGCACAAATGTAAACTGTATTATCGCACAACTCTGCATACATGTAAACTCGAACAAATCAAAACTACATAGAAATTCTCAACTGGCTGATATTTATTTTGTAGTAAAATGTAACTATATTATCGCCCAGCTCCAGTGAAGATATTAGGATATTATAAACATCAACATCATGATTTTCTGTAAAGCTGCTTTAAATCTGTGTGTATTACATACAAATAACTTCAGTGTCTTAAAAGTTGAACATAGAGCCACATATTTGATTCTCATTTGTTCAGGAGTTGGTAATAACAGCAGTTGGTTGAAATATGCAATATATTTTTGACTGGCTATGACAAAGAAAACATGACAGAAACAGCCTGTGTATGAAATGCCTTAAAGCGAGAGACTGTACCTGTGTGTTCATTACGGCCGCTTTAGAGTTTCATCAAAACAGGATTTGGGGAAACTTAAGCTCAGGGCTGTTAGTGTGCCGTTATCTGTGTGGATTGTAGTTTTAGGGTCACTTACACTTTACTTTTCTAATGGCTCTGTATTGCTCTGCTGTAGAGTTTAAATGCAGACGATCGCAGACTGAACAGAACTCAGTAACCATAAAATATTTATTAATCAGTGTTTCTGTCTTGCTTTCCAGAACAAATATCAAATTATTCTTAAATCAAGATACATTTACTTGAGAAGCAAAATGACTGAAGATATTAAGTCTCGTTTACTAAAAAAAAGTATCAAATTAAAGTGAGTTTATGCTTAAAACAAGCACATATAGGTTAGAAAAATAACATTGGTTTCCCATTTTTTTCTGGTTTTAAGTACAAACTCACTTAATTTTGATGAATTGTTTCAGTAATTTTGCTTCTCAAGTAAATTTATCTTGATTTAAGTATTTTTGTGGTATTTTTAATGGAAGACAAGAGAGAAATACTAAGCAAAAAAGCTACTGCTGTCAAATCGGTTAATGCAATTAATCGGATCTGACATAAAAGTGTGTAAATGTATATATGTGTGTGTGTTCATATATTTATAGTTATATATATATATATATATATATATATATATAGAGAGAGAGAGAGAGAGAGAGAGAGAGATATTATATATAGATATTTTATATATATTTACAAACTTTTATGTTCGATGCGATTAATCAACATTTTTCCAGTTTCTGCATGTAAAAGGTTGAGTTTGCTGATTAGACACACTGGCTTGTAGAGAAGCATATAATAGTGAATGGTATGTGTTTATTAAAGGATCTATAGTGGTTTTTCTCGGGACGGGGGTCTGAGACAGTCTTCTGTCCTGAGGGTTCATACCACACGTCTCTTTGAGGGGGTTTGAGGACTCTTCTGCTGCTCTGAGATGTTTTTCACTTGACTTTATTGTAAAGTGAAGCTTCTGAAGCCCATCGTAAGCTCTGCCCCGTCTAGACTTCAGATCTACACTTTTAATTCAACGACAACATCTATTCTTTTTATTGACGATCAGTGTTCAAGTCTCTTTCTAAAGCTCATCCCCCCCACCCTCTCTCAGAGCAGATGATCCTGGATTAGAGGAGACTGTAGGTCATTCACAGTCACTAGACCTCTTGACACAGTTTCTCTCTCTGCTCTTGTTTACTGAAAGTGTGAAGGCTTACGTTTAAAGACTAATGTTTAAATGTGTCCTTCACTTCTTATTCAGTATTTTGCCTTGTTTTCCTGCAAAACAACTTCCAAACATCCTTAAACAAAATACATTTCCTTGAGAAGCAAAATTGTGTAGAATATTAAGACTTGTTAATAATAATATCTTTAATAATAATAATAATAATAATAATAACTTTTTTATATAACTTTTCCTTATTTTATGTATGCTTTATACACTGAACAAAATTATAAACGCAACACTTTTATTTTTGCCCCCATTTTTCATGAGCTGAACTCAAAGATCTAAGACTTTTTCTATGTACACAGAAGGCCTATTTCTCTCAAATATTGTTCACAAATCTCATATTTACATATGCACATTTTAGAGTGGCCTTTTATTGTGGGCAGCCTAAGGCACACCTGTGCAATAATCATGCTGTCTAATCAGCATCTTGATATGACACACCTGTGAGGTGGATGGATTATCTCGGCAAAGGAGAAGTGCTCACTAACACAGATTTAGACAGATTTGTGAACAATATTTGAGAGAAATAGGCCTTTTGTGTACATAGAAAAGTCTTAGATCTTTGAGTTCAGCTCATTAAAAATGGGGGCAAAAACAAAAGTGTTGCGTTTATCATTTTGTTCAGTGTAAATGGTAAAAAACAGACATTCAAATTACAGACATAAAGAGCTTTACAAAATTTACAATCAGGAAACCGCAATAAATACACCACAAAGCATAAAATCCAAAACTTTTCACAGTCTATACAAATACTTACATTTATTATTAGTTACCTATATTAACTAACAATGATAAATACTTTTAAAGCATTTATTAATCTTAGTTAATGTTCATTTCAGCATTTACTAATACATTATTAAAATCAAAAGTTGTATGTTAATGTTATTTAATGGACCTGAATTGACATGAACTAACAGTGTATTTTTATTGACTAATGTTACCAAAGATTAATAAATACTGTTACAAATGTATTGCTAGCTAATACAATAACCAACATTAACTAATTTAGACTATTCCATAAATCTAAAAATGACTGATTCTCAAAATAACAAAAAACAAATAGTGGGATACAAAAATGGTTTGTGCTTATTAGTACTGGTTTAGTTTAGCTAATGGACCTGCATAACCTTTCTATTTACAAGCACAACTTCACTGGTTCAGTGTTTCTGGTGAAACCTGTTGCTGGTTAAGCTAGATCCTAGACTGTAAGCTACAATCATAAAAGTATGACATTTGCAGTGATTTCTCAAATGTAGTCACCGGTAACCAGCATGGAGCAGTTATTGAGGGTTTGCAGGCGTTGTGATTGACACAGGTATATTTAGCATCACGTGTGTGAGGACGGATTAGTCTCGGTGACTGGTGGTCGGTCAAGCTGACACAATCCATTGACGGAGCATCTGGTGGAGGTTAAGTCAGTGTGTGTAAGTGTGTGAGTGTGTAAGACGGTTACGCCGCGCACCCATCTGCCGATGGAGGTGCTAGTGAGGACCAAAACCCCTTTATCCCACTTCAATCCCAGTCTAAATCTGCAGTTTCCAGCCCGATGTGTGTGTGTGTTCAGGACTGCTATCATACAACACACTTGTCCTGATTGTCGTTTTAAAGGCTCTTGCAGCTCTCGTCTGAGATCTCGGTGACATTAAAGGGTTAGTTCATCCAAAAATGAAAATTCTGTCAGTAATTCCTCTCCCTCATGTTGTTCTAACCCCGTAAGACTTTCGTTCATCTTCAGAACACAAATTAAGATATTTTTGATTAAATCTGAGAGCTGGATCACTTCTCCATAGGCTTCTAGGTAATCGATATCTGCCAGCCCAGTAAAGTTAGTAAAGACATCGTTAATACAAGTGACTACAGTGACTCAACCTTAAGTTTATCAAGCGACGAGAATACTTTTGGTGCACAAAAAAAAGAAAAATAACGACTTTATTCACCTATTGATTTTCTTCTGTGTTTCTCTGAGTGAGTTCACGTAGTGTAACAGCGCAGCGCTTCTGGGTTGTACGTCAGAACTATTAAGATCTATTATCTATCTATCTATCTATCTATCTATCTATCTATCTATCTATCTATCTATCTATCTATCTATCTATCTATCTATTATCTATTATCTATCTATCTATCTATCTATCTATCTATTGTCTGTCTATCTATCTATCTATCTATCTATCTTTATCTATCTATCTATCTATCTATCTATCTATCTATCTATCTATTGTCTGTCTATCTATCTATCTATCTATCTATCTATCTATCTATCTATCTATCTATTGTCTGTCTATCAATCTATCTATCTATCTATCTATATGTATTATCTATCTATCTATCTATCTATCTATCTGTCTATCTGTCTATCTGTCTATCTGTCTATCTATCTATCTATCTATCTATCTATCTATCTATCTATCTATCTATCTATCTATCTATCTATCTATCTATCTCTGTCTGAATCAACATCACAGTTTAATTATTTGCAAATTGCAAATTTGGATTATTCGATTCAGAATTAAATTGGGACTTTCTCAGTTCAGTTTTGATTAGTGCACAATCCTGAAACTGGAATGTGAAGAATTCCATAAAAACCCCTCACACACTTGACCTTTAACCTCGGCTTGCTCTAGGGTCGCAGTCCCTGCAGTGTGTGTATGCAAGTCCACTTTGCATAGAAACATCTCCTAATGACTAACTCTAAACCTAATCGTGGTTTGTACCCGCAGGTGTGTTCTGCACGGTCACGTCTGAAGTGTGTGTGTCTTCTCCATGCCAGAACAACAGCACCTGTGTGCCGACTGTGAACGGCTACGAGTGTGTGTGCTCTCGCTCTCCGCCTCTATACGCAGGTGTAAACTGTGAGCTTTTATACAACCCGTGTAAAGATGCAGGCTGTGTCTCCAGGTGCATCGGCACTTTAGGAACGGAGAACTACACCTGTGTGTGTCCCGACGGGTTTGACGGACTCAACTGCACCCTGGACATCGATGAATGTGAGAGCAGCCCCTGTCCGGGGGTCAAGAGCTTCTGTGTGGATGAGGTTAACGGATACTCGTGTCACTGTCCCAGCGGATACAGCGGGGAGGACTGCAGGACGAGGGTACGGGACTGTGCCGATGACCCGTGCCACAACAACGCCACCTGTGTGTGGGCGCCGAACGGGTACGAGTGCCAGTGTCCCGCGGGGTTCAGGGGTCAACACTGTGAAGAAGACGTCGACGAGTGTGTGTCGCAGCCCTGCAGGAACGGAGCCATCTGTCAGGACGGTCCTGGTGTGTATCACTGCTTCTGTGTACCTGGTTTTCAAGGTTACCACTGTGACATCGACATCAACGAGTGCGCATCCCAACCCTGTGAGAACAACGGGACGTGCATCAACGGGAAGGACCGCTACATCTGCGAATGTTTTATTGGGTTTACAGGTAAGGACTGTCAAACATACTGTGGCTAGCAAGCAATATCCGTCATTTCTCCGTCTCGGTTAACTATAGACCCGATACAGTCCGGCTGTGAGTAACTCACTTCTAGACAAATAACCCTTGAATTTGGTTACATTTCGTTTATGCCAAAATAACTTGATAATAACAAAATAACAAGATGTTTGATATTCCTTCATGTAAGCAAAGTCAACAGTGATTACAAGGTGTTTGGTTTCATTTCCTCACTCATTTCATTTCTTTGTTATCTAATTGATGACTAGTCTATTCTTGAGCTGTGGTTTACACGTCTATTAAATATTCACTGACAGGCCAAATTTTGCCTTGTTTCTTGACATCTCGGCTATTAGACATCTTTTAAACACAAAATTGCTTGCTGGTTACAGTGCTAATCTACTTTAATATACACTTCCAGTCAAAAACTCTTTTTTTTTTTTGTAACAAAGAACACATTTACAATCATGAAGACCATAAACAAAACATTCGATTACAAAATAAGATGCTTACAATACATGAGATTCTGGAATAAACTAAAGCGTATTATAATATATAATATTTAAGAATATAGTTATATTATTGACCAAAAAATCTTGAACAAATAAAACATTCGGTAACACTTTATTTTACAGTGTCCTTGTTACATATGTCACATGTACTTACCATAGTAATAACAGTAAATTATGCACAAGTACTGTACATGCAATTAACCCTCACCCTATAGTAAGTACATGTATTTGCTTAATATTACTTAGTACTTAAATATATAATTACACTGTCAATATATAATTACAGAAGTCAATGGCACCTTAAAATAAAGTGTAACCAAAAATTCATATATTTGAGTTTCTTTGGACATTCTCTTTGCCGACTTTACTGCTAATAGTTGTTTATATATTTATAATTATTTTGAAATATTTTTATATTTGAGTTTCTTTGGACATTCTTTCAGCCGAATGCACTGCAAATATTAATGTATTAATTTATAATAATTATTTTATAATATTCATGTATTTGACTTTTCTTAGACATTCTCTCAGCCGACTTCACTGCAAATAAAATGTATTTATTTATTTATAATAATTATGTAAAAAATCTTATATTTGATTTTCTTTGGATGTTCTCTATCAATTTATTTAAAATGAATTATTTAACTAGTTTATTTTATATTTATTTGTTTATTTATTTATTTATATTATTTTTCTAAAGAGTAGATTTAAAGACATTTAAGCAGTTTTTTGAACGGCATCTAAAATAATATTAAATAAAGGTCATGAAAAAAGTTCAGTCAAGCTTGTCCAAATTTGACTGGTACTAGTGTATACCATGGTACTGAATGATTATCGTTTTCATACTGCACCATTAGAAGATTTACAATGTCCTAAAACCATGTTTAAAAACTCTGTAAATGTTATATTGGAAACACAGTCTGCATGTGTGTGTGTTGTAGGAGTGAACTGTGAAGTGGACATTGATGAATGTGACGAGGATCCCTGTCAGAACGGCGCCACCTGTCATGATCACGTGGGTCTGTACACCTGTGCGTGTGTGCCGGGATACGAGGGCATCAACTGTGAGCTGGACATCAACGAGTGTGACAGTTCACCCTGCCAACATGGAGGGACGTGTGTGGATATGGTGAACAGGTGAGTGTATTTGATCAATCTGAGGTTTGTCATCTGATTGGTTGAGTTCTACAGGAACAATTAATATGCAAATGAGTCCCTGCCTCCACTCGATCAGTGACGAACTGTAGATCCACTCGCTTGACTGATGAATTTACACATGGTTTTGTCTTAAAGCGTATTAAAAACACCACACAGACATATAAACAGACCCCCTGTGGTGAAATCAAGCTTTTAATGTTGTTTATGTGTCAATATGGTGTTTTTAATACGCTTTAAGACAAACCATGTGTGAATTCATAAGTCATTGCTGAGTATTTTCTCCTTAAAACTGCAGTGAACCAAAGACAGTCTCAAAAACACGCTTTGAAATCGCTGGTGTTTCTGACGTCACAAACTACCTTGTAACCAATCAGATCAACGTGTGATCGTCAACCAGTGGATCTCTGAGCTGAGTGAGTGAGTGGAGGCGGGGCTCATTTGCATATTCATAGAACCACGTATACTAAATGAGGCAAGGGTGTCGAGTTACATTCAAGCTATTTTAAGGAAAAACTTTTAAATATGTAATTTTGGTGATCAAAGATGAGTTTTAAGAAATAAAACTATTGACTACAGGGGGACTTTAAAAGTTTTCAAATAAAAATAAATGCAGTTTGCTTAAATACTGTTACCGTATTCCATATGTATTGTGAAGTATTTAAGGCGGAAATATTAAAGCATTAAAGCAGGTTTTAGCTACATGGAATGAGTTTAAAAGCTTTTGTACATCATTAAACTGTAAACACTAAAACACTATGTGAACAGAAATTATGTTTGTCCTTTAAAACAGTTCAAACCACAGTTCATTTCTTCACACATTATACTGTGCTTTGCATTACAGCTATGAGTGTGACTGCAGTGGCACTGGATTTATGGGCTCTTTCTGTGAAGAAGACATCCCCGAGTGTGTGTCTGACCCGTGTCTGCACGCTGCCACCTGCCAGGAAGGAGTTAACCAGTATTCCTGCCTCTGCTGGCCAGGTAACCAGTCTATAATTCAGCCTATTCATCATACCTTTATTGTGTTTATTCATGCATTCAGAGGCTCATTTTGTTGCTAATCAGTTCCAGCATTATTGTGTGATGAAATCAGTGATGATCTCTTACACCACACTGCCATCTAGAGAAACATGGAAGCAATTGCAAAGAGAACCATAAGATCTAAATGGACATTAGCATTGAATAAATACTGTTTGTGTTTCTTCTGCTGCTGGAGCGGAGCTCTTCTGCTTCAAGGTTTGGTGTGTCGTGTGTTCAGAGAAGCTCTTCTGCTTCAAGGTTTGGTGTGTTGTGTGTTCAGAGATGCTCTTCTGCTTCAAGGTTTGGTGTGTTGTGTGTTCAGAGAAGCTCTTCTGCTTCAAGGTTTGGTGTGTCGTGTGTGTACAGAGAAGCTCTTCTGCTTCAAGGTTTGGTGTGTTGTGTGTTCAGAGATGCTCTTCTGCTTCAAGGTTTGGTGTGTTGTGTGTTCAGAGATGCTCTTCTGCTTCAAGGTTTGGTGTGTTGTGTGTTCAGAGATGCTCTTCTGCTTCAAGGTTTGGTGTGTTGTGTGTTCAGAGATGCTCTTCTGCTTCAAGGTTTGGTGGGTTGTGTGTTCAGAGAAGCTCTTCTGCTTCAAGGTTTGATGTGTTGAGTGTTCAGAGAAGCTCTTCTGCTTCAAGGTTTGGTGAGTTGTGTGTTCAGAGAAGCTCTTCTGCTTCAAGGTTTGGTGAGTTGTGTGTTCAGAGAAGCTCTTCTGCTTCAAGGTTTGGTGTGTTGTGTGTTCAGAGATGCTCTTCTGCTTCAAGGTTTGGTGTGTTGTGTGTTCAGAGATGCTCTTCTGCTTCAAGGTTTGGTGTGTTGTGTGTACAGAGAAGCTCTTCTGCTTCAAGGTTTGGTGTGTTGTGTGTTCAGAGATGCTCTTCTGCTTCAAGGTTTGGTGTGTTGTGTGTACAGAGAAGCTCTTCTGCTTCAAGGTTTGATGTGTTGTGTGTTCAGAGATGCTCTTCTGCTTCAAGGTTTGGTGTGTTGTGTGTACAGAGAAGCTCTTCTGCTTCAAGGTTTGGTGTGTTGTGTGTTCAGAGACGCTCTTCTGCTTCAAGGTTTGGTGAGTTGTGTGTTCAGAGAAGCTCTTCTGCTTCAAGGTTTGGTGTGTCGTGTGTTCAGAGATGCTCTTCTGCTTCAAGGTTTGGTGTGTCGTGTGTTCAGAGAAGCTCTTCTGCTTCAAGGTTTGGTGTGTTGTGTGTTCAGAGAAGCTCTTCTGCTTCAAGGTTTGGTGTGTTGAGTGTTCAGAGATGCTCTTCTGCTTCAAGGTTTGGTGTGTTGTGTGTTCAGAGAAGCTCTTCTGCTTCAAGATTTGGTGTGTTGTGTGTTCAGAGATGCTCTTCTGCTTCAAGGTTTGGTGTGTTGTGTGTTCAGAGAAGCTCTTCTGCTTCAAGATTTGGTGTGTTGTGTGTTCAGAGATGCTCTTCTGCTTCAAGGTTTGGTGGGTTGTGTGTTCAGAGAAGCTCTTCTGCTTCAGGGTTTGATGTGTTGAGTGTTCAGAGAAGCTCTTCTGCTTCAAGGTTTGGTGTGTTGTGTGTTCAGAGATGCTCTTCTGCTTCAAGGTTTGGTGTGTTGTGTGTTCAGAGATGCTCTTCTGCTTCAAGGTTTGGTGTGTTGTGTGTTCAGAAAAGCTCTTCTGCTTCAAGGTTTGGTGTGTTGTGTGTTCAGAGAAGCTCTTCTGCTTCAAGGTTTGGTGAGTTGTGTGTTTCAGAGAAGCTCTTCTGCTTCAAGGTTTGGTGTGTTGTGTGTTCAGAGACGCTCTTCTGCTTCAAGGTTTGGTGAGTTGTGTGTTCAGAGAAGCTCTTCTGCTTCAAGGTTTGGTGAGTTGTGTGTTCAGAGAAGCTCTTCTGCTTCAAGGTTTGGTGTGTTGTGTGTTCAGAGATGCTCTTCTGCTTCAAGGTTTGGTGTGTTGAGTGTTCAGAGAAGCTCTTCTGCTTCAAGGTTTGGTGTGTTGAGTGTTAAGAGAAGCTCTTCTGCTTCAAGGTTTGGTGTGTTGAGTGTTCAGAGAAGCTCTTCTGCTTCAAGGTTTGGTGTGTTGAGTGTTCAGAGAAGCTCTTCTGCTTCAAGGTTTGGTGTGTTGAGTGTTCAGAGAAGCTCTTCTGCTTCAAGGTTTGATGTGTTGTGTGTTCAGAGATGCTCTTCTGCTTCAAGGTTTGGTGTGTTGAGTGTTCAGAGAAGCTCTTCTGCTTCAAGGTTTGGTGTGTTGTGTGTTAAGAGAAGCTCTTCTGCTTCAAGGTTTGGTGTGTTGAGTGTTCAGAGAAGCTCTTCTGCTTCAAGGTTTGGTGTGTTGAGTGTTCAGAGAAGCTCTTCTGCTTCAAGGTTTGGTGTGTTGTGTGTTCAGAGATGCTCTTCTGCTTCAAGGTTTGGTGTGTTGAGTGTTCAGAGAAGCTCTTCTGCTTCAAGGTTTGGTGTGTTGTGTGTTCAGAGAAGCTCTTCTGCTTCAAGGTTTGGTGTGTTGAGTGTTCAGAGAAGCTCTTCTGCTTCAAGGTTTGATGTGTTGTGTGTTCAGAGATGCTCTTCTGCTTCAAGGTTTGGTGTGTTGAGTGTTCAGAGATGCTCTTCTGCTTCAAGGTTTGGTGTGTTGAGTGTTCAGAGATGCTCTTCTGCTTCAAGGTTTGGTGTGTTGTGTGTTCAGAGATGCTCTTCTGCTTCAAGGTTTGGTGTGTCGTGTGTTCAGAGATGCTCTTCTGCTTCAAGGTTTGGTGTGTCGTGTGTTCAGAGATGCTCTTCTGCTTCAAGGTTTGGTGTGTCGTGTGTTCAGAGATGCTCTTCTGCTTCAAGGTTTGGTGTGTTGTGTGTTCAGAGAAGCTCTTCTGCTTCAAGGTTTGGTGAGTTGTGTGTTCAGAGAAGCTCTTCTGCTTCAAGGTTTGGTGTGTTGTGTGTTCAGAGATGCTCTTCTGCTTCAAGGTTTGGTGTGTTGAGTGTTCAGAGAAGCTCTTCTGCTTCAAGGTTTGGTGTGTTGAGTGTTAAGAGAAGCTCTTCTGCTTCAAGGTTTGGTGTGTTGAGTGTTCAGAGAAGCTCTTCTGCTTCAAGGTTTGGTGTGTTGAGTGTTCAGAGAAGCTCTTCTGCTTCAAGGTTTGGTGTGTTGAGTGTTCAGAGAAGCTCTTCTGCTTCAAGGTTTGATGTGTTGTGTGTTCAGAGATGCTCTTCTGCTTCAAGGTTTGGTGTGTTGAGTGTTCAGAGAAGCTCTTCTGCTTCAAGGTTTGGTGTGTTGAGTGTTCAGAGAAGCTCTTCTGCTTCAAGGTTTGGTGTGTTGAGTGTTCAGAGAAGCTCTTCTGCTTCAAGGTTTGGTGTGTTGAGTGTTCAGAGAAGCTCTTCTGCTTCAAGGTTTGGTGTGTTGTGTGTTAAGAGAAGCTCTTCTGCTTCAAGGTTTGGTGTGTTGAGTGTTCAGAGAAGCTCTTCTGCTTCAAGGTTTGGTGTGTTGAGTGTTCAGAGAAGCTCTTCTGCTTCAAGGTTTGGTGTGTTGTGTGTTCAGAGATGCTCTTCTGCTTCAAGGTTTGGTGTGTTGAGTGTTCAGAGAAGCTCTTCTGCTTCAAGGTTTGGTGTGTTGTGTGTTCAGAGAAGCTCTTCTGCTTCAAGGTTTGGTGTGTTGAGTGTTCAGAGAAGCTCTTCTGCTTCAAGGTTTGATGTGTTGTGTGTTCAGAGATGCTCTTCTGCTTCAAGGTTTGGTGTGTTGAGTGTTCAGAGATGCTCTTCTGCTTCAAGGTTTGGTGTGTTGAGTGTTCAGAGATGCTCTTCTGCTTCAAGGTTTGGTGTGTTGTGTGTTCAGAGATGCTCTTCTGCTTCAAGGTTTGGTGTGTCGTGTGTACAGAGAAGCTCTTCTGCTTCAAGGTTTGGTGTGTTGTGTGTTCAGAGATGCTCTTCTGCTTCAAGGTTTGGTGTGTTGTGTGTTCAGAGAATGCCTGATGCTCAGATTCAGTAGATCGTCTTGATCATGTCTACATGCCTTAATGCATTGAGTTGCTGCTATACTATTGGCTGATTAGGTATTTATGTTAACGAGCAATTGAACAGGTGACCTAAGAAAGTGTCTGGTGAGTGTATTGTGTGTATACCGTATATGAAAGGAATGTTTTTATTTTAAAGTAGATGTATTGTCCATAAAAGTCGCATCATGTCAAAATTGCATTGTTGACAGAAAAGAAAACCGATTAGTCACATTTTATTAATTTATTTTACACTTTATATTATATTATATTATATTATATTATATTATATTATATTATATTATATTATATTATATTATATTAAACAGATAAGTCACATTTTATTATTTTATTTGACATTATATATTTTTTTTTACATTTTATACATTTAAAATGTTATAAAATACTGGTTTAAAAACATTATGAACTCTATAAACTTGTGTTTTATTTCCTCACTCCACAACAAATCCTTTACATTTAATAGTATTCAGGAAAAAAGCAATATAAGTATAAAACAAACAAATTATAGTGGATTCAGATTATGAAAACTGTGACTTATATTCCATAAAAATAGGGTAAAGTGTTTTGTGTCAGTCCATCTGTTCAAGTCATAATCTTCTCCACGGAGCTTCTAACCTCACCCAACTTTTTAATCTTTCTTTAAACTTATTAACAGTTACATTTCCCCTCGCCAATGAAGCAGAAGCACACGAATGCTCTTATAAATGCTGCTTAATAGGGCTTAGAGGTTAAAGATCTGGCAAGGCTTGATCCGTGAACTGTCACCATTGCTCTTCACCTCTGGCTGATCCAAGTGTGAAAGTCGCGTTGGATTAAAGCATCTGCTAAATCACGACAAATGAGATGTTTTAATGCTGCTTAAAAGTGTTATTTTACGACCATTGAGATACTATTATAGTTTTAATTCATATTTTGAATCAGTTTTTATTTTATATATTTATATTTAATGTACAGTTAAAGTTTTGTAACTTTGTTGTGTATTTTTCTGTGTGTGTGTGTGTGTGTGTGTTTATTTCAAGTAATGAAAATGTTGTTTTTTTTAAATGTTTTTAGTTTCAGTTTTAGTTCAGTATAAAATCCCTGAGCTTCAAAAACCATATGTACCTATAACGTATTTTGACTGTATTTATAGCCTACTGCATTGCATTAGATATTAGTTTTTATATCTTTTCTATTCACTAACTTCCCTTATATAATAACAATAATAATAATAATAATATGTTTTTGCTCGTAATTGTCTTTTAATCAGCTGGTGGTTTTTAGTGGAAGTATGAAATCGGGTTATTTTCCTTAACTAAATCTATTAAAAACATTTCTGTTAAACATTTCTGTGAAATAAAGCTGAAATAAAATAAAATAGGCCTATCAATATTAGTTGGAAAACTTAAACTAAACAAAACATTTAAATGTTTGTCTTGGCAATAAACTGAGAAAAGTTTAAGTTGAAGCACTAAAATGATCAACTGGAAATAAAAAATAAATAAAATAAAAATAAATTAAACCTAAATAGCAATATTTGAAAAAAAAATTAAAATAAATAAAATGACGAAAGCACATAATGAAACTAAACTTAGCATGAACACTAAAAAATTAATTGCGATTAATCACATCTCACACACTTGTATATATTTACAAACTTGACAGCACTACTAAAATATCAAATAAAAGCTAACTGAAAATATGAGTATAAAGTGAGTTCTCCTCATTTCTTCTGTTCTGTATTTCAGGCTATGAAGGCGAGAACTGTGAGGTCGACGTGGACGAGTGTGACGCGAGGCCGTGTGTGAATGATGGTGAATGTTTCCAGCGCTCCGACTCGAGACACTACAGAGTTCTGCCTGAACTGGACCAGGACTTCAGCTTCGAGAACGCGTCTGGATACCTGTGCCACTGTCCTGCTGGGTTCACTGGTGAGAAACACCGCTGACCGCTGCTCACAGAGCATTGAACCGCATCAGTAACCACAGCGTAACTCTGTTTCTCAGGTGAAAACTGTTCAGTGAACATCAACGAATGTGAGTCGGCACGGTGTGAAAACGGAGGAACCTGTGAAGATCTCGTCAATGCTTTTCAGTGCTGGTGTCCGCCGGGGTTCACAGGTGTGTACGTCTGCTCCGTATGACCCATATCCTTTTCTAAATGCACAACATAGGCTCAAAAAATAGGCTTTTCAAAACTCTAAAAATTGTGCACAATTCACTGCAGTTTCCAGCAGAAATGAACACTAGTGCCATTAAAACATCAAGAACATTTATCTTCTTTTCGCACAATGGGGTGCAGATCAGCGATTAACAAAGACTTATTTGTTCATCTCAAATGACCTCAAAACTCTTTTACCATAATGCATGATTTTCAAACTATTGCATCACGTAACAAGCTCCGCATGAGTGGCTTTTCTGACTCGGTAAACTTTACATTTTTTACCTCAGTATTTTTCTCTTGGTTTCCTGTACAAATATCTAAACATCCTTAAATCAAGATACATTTACTTGAGAAGCAAAATGACTGAAGATAACAAATGTCTTTACACTTAAAGTCCCCCTGAAGTCAATAATTTTATCACTTAAAAATCATCTTTGATCACAAAAATGACATATTTAGACGTTCATGCCTTAAAATATCTTGAATGTAACTCGACACCCTTGCCTCATTTAGTATACGCGGTTCTATGAATATGCAAATGAGCCCCGCCTCCACTCACTCACTCAGCTCAGAGATCCACTGGTTGACGATCACACGTTGATCTGATTGGTTACAAGGTAGTTTGTGACGTCAGAAACACCAGCGATTTCAAAGCGTGTGTTTGAGACTGTCTTTGGTTCACTGCAGTTTTAAGGAGAAAATACTCAGCAATGCTGTCGACTTATGAATTTACACATGGTTTGTCTTAAAGCATATTAAAAACACCACATAGACATATAAACAACATTAAAAGCTGGATTTTCACCACAGTGGGACTTTTCAGAAGAATCTGTTTTCCCTTTAAATGAATGGGATAGTTCACCCCAAAATTCACTTCAACAAATGAAGTGGTACTAGATATTCAAAAAACATGATTTACTCTGATAAATGTAGGAGTAAAACTGAAGAGCTCTGTATGAACTCTCACCTCAGTCTTAATCACTGAGAGACGGTTTGAATTAGAGCTTCACGATAATGAAGAAAAGTGCGATATGTGATAACTCATTAAATAATGCGATATTCAATATGCAATACGATAATCCTAATTAGGTAAAATAAACTTAAATGATCTTTAAAATATCTTTAAAATTATATAACCTACATATGTGTTTCACATTCTTTTTGTGACGAGAAAACATCCCTACAGCTTCTGAAAGTGAACATCAGTGTTTTACTGTAGCGTAAGAAGTGTTATTTTTACATCAGTGGGGTTCAGGGGTTCAGGTTATCCTACATTAGGGTTATTTAACAACAGAAGCTGAATAATCAAACTAATTAAATATATACTGATTCTTATTAAAGCTACAAAAGTTATTTTCTCTTTGACTTTTGTTCATGACCCCAGTTATTGCATATATCGCGATATATATACATTTGCGATATTTCGATAATTTCGATATAGGCCTCGTTTGAATCATAGACATGCTCCAACTTTAAGAAAACAAATCCTGTTGTAATAGTGTTTTAGTGTGAAGTGAGGTGAGACGCTTACAGGAGAGCAGCTTAAGACAGATGATCCTGACAGACCAACAAACACCCACAGCTTGGACTAATAACTTCAGGATGCCGGATTTCAGTCGTCTAGTTGAGTTTAGTTCATTTCCAACGCTCATTTTCCAGACAAAATTCAACTCTGATAAAATTCAACTCTGATAAGCTTGTAGCGTCACTTATGGCCAGTGCTGTATATAATGCGTATAGCATTTAAAAAGTGGTGTAGTGCATTCCAGGCTTCCTGAAACCTTCCCACACGAACACAGACTCAACCCACATCTCCAGTAATGAGTTGGCAGAAACATTCCTGATGTCAGCACTGACAGGAGCCAGCTGGGAAGGGAGGGAATCTGTGGATTATTATCACTCATCCCTCGCACTCGCTCCGGGACGCTCGGCACCGAGAGCTCCGTCCACCGTGAGAGTGCGTTTGGGCAAAGGGGAAAAATACAAAGACGCTGGAAATAAAGGAGCAACGAGAGAAGGAGGAAGAAAACATTGGGAACTGTCACTCGTGTCAGGAGAAGAGTGACTCCGCCGGGATGAGAGGACTGATAGTGAAAGTCGTTTGCAGTGGGATGCTTCTCCTGACAGGTAAAGTGTCGGAGCGTTCTGGAAGTCATGTGGAAATAACCTGCAGAAACTCGGGATTCTCCTGTTCATGAAGAGCGACTGGTTCCTTCCTTTGAAAATCAATTTATCATGAATATCATACATAAACTGTAGAATGTGTTCTGGATTTTCAGGCACATAGTTATTATTGAAAAGCACAAATAAAGACACTTCCTGTTCAACGCAACGAGTGATTTGCTCACTCAGTATTATTGTTTTGTATTCCAGTGCAAATATGTACAATGACACATGATAAGAAGTCTTGTTTTCTGAAAAATATGTATCATAAATAAGTTTATGTTATAGGGGTGGTGGCGCAATGGATAAGACACATGCCTTTGGTGTGAGAGACCCGGGTTCGAATCCACTGTGAGACACCAATGTGTCCCTGAGCAAGACACTTAACCCCTAGTTGCTCCAGAGGCGTGCGACCTCTGACATATATAGCAATTGTAAGTCGCCTTGGATAAAAGCGTCAGCTAAATGAATAAATGTAAAATGTAAATGTTAAATTATTAATTTTTTTTTTTTAAATGGGGTCAGAAAAATAAACTTGTTTTTCCCTCTGAATTATGTGCATTTTTTCTTTAGAAGAATTTCTCCAGAAAACAAGCCTCTTATTTTAGGTTATTTTGCATATCTTTATTTAAGAATTTTAGATATTTCTGCAAGTGGGGTCAGAAAAATAAACTTATTTTCCCTTTGCATTAAATTTCTCTGAAAACAAGACTGTTATTTTATTGTATTGCATCTCAAGTAAATGTATCTTGATTTAAGAATTTAGATATTTGTACTGGAAAACTACTGTAAAAACTACTGCACTGAAAAAAATTATTAGTTGAATTTAATAATTTTTTTATCGTAAGTGCAAATATTCAATTGATTTTACCTACATTTAAACAAATGCATTAAGTTGAACTAAAATTGATTAAGTTAAATTTAATGCATTTGTTTAAATGTAGGTAAAATCAGTTGAATGCAACCACTTACGATAATTTTTTTAATTAAATTCAATGAATCATTTTTTTCAGTGTGTATGTCCGCTCTAGGATTGTATTGTTCTAGTTTACTCTTGAAATTCAGTATTGTGGTTTTGCTAACATTGTTGGTTTCAGTATATTAACTTGTTTCTTTCCCTCATATACTGTATATATATATATGCATGATAAATTTTACTGTAGTGCAACTTTTTGCATTATGCATAGAATTGAGTTATCAAGTCAGTTTCATTTGTATAGTGCTTTTCACAATACACATCGTTTCCAAGCAGTTTATCCATAATCTTATTTGCAAAATGTATTACAAGCAACTCTTTACAGTTTGCAGTGACTCTGATTATAATGGTTGCTCAATAACAGCGCTCTCTAGTTGTGTGCTGGTGTAGTTTGGTCATATTTACAGGTACAGTATTATTATTCACAGTGGTAGTTAACAGTAAACAGACTAAATAAACTTCAGTTAAGTAGAAGCAACCGTTCCAACCATATGCTGGCATGCCAATCCTTTTACCAGGATTACATTACTAAAAGGCTTAAAGTGAATGCAATTACAAGTCAATTTAGTTGTTTTTATCTCACTGTGCTGTTGGTAATTGATCAAGGTTGCAGTTGCTTCATAAGTTTCTGCTTAAGGTTTACATTGTCAGATGCATTTTTGGGGTTTGTTGGTTTTCACTCAAATGAAGTCTTTATGTTTTCTTCATTTGTTTGATATATAATTATTTTAAGTATAACCAATCACTTTCTTAGTCACAGGATCTCTAAAATCCTCACATAAAAAGAGTGTTGCGTAGGGCTGCACAATTCATCGAAATAAAACTGGAATCATGATATGGATTAAATAAATTAAATAAATATATGTGTTGCGCATTTCAAAAAGTGTTAGCCATAATATTAGTAAATTTTACAATGAAATATTACAATAGTAATTTTTTTATATGTAGTATTATTGTATTTTTTATGTAATATTATTATCAACAACAAAAATAAAACTTAGTATATTGTTATATTGCTTAAATATTTGTTTAATTTTACAGTGAATTATTACAATAGTAATAGTTTTCATTTTTATAGTATTGCTATTATTATTATGATTATGATTATTATTATTATTATATGATCCACAATAATAATAATAATGTATTATTATTATCTTTTTATATTATCTTTATATTTTATATTATATTATTTAAATACTTTATTTTTTACAATAGTAATTTTTCTTTTTTTCTTATTTTTTATTTAATATTATTGTTTATTTTATTTATTATTATTATTATTATATTATCATCAACAACAGCAATAATAAAATGTATCATTATATTTGTATATTATATTTGTTTTTTGTATTTGTATTATATTACTTAAATACTTAATGTTTTTTTACAATAGTGATAATTCTTATTTTTTCTTTAGCATTATTATATATTTTATGTATTATTATTATTATTATTATTAACAGTTCTTCTTTTTCTTCTTCTTCTTTATAGTCATATTGATACATAATCACAAAATTGTCGCCAAATTGTGCAGCATGTCTCGTTTTTGGGGCTTGATGTTTCAATTTGTATATTATGTATACAAACAATCAGAGCAAACCAGGATGTTAAATTTTAAATCCTAATTTTGTTTTTAATTAGATTTGTAATTAGATTTTTAGATTTCCCCCAAATCGTGCAGCCCTAGTGTTGCATATAAAAAGCTTTTGAATAAGACTAACAGTTTTGTAGAACAGCAGTCTAAAGCCTCACATGACCTGTGTGTGTGTGTGTGTGTGTGTGTGTGTGTGTGTGTGTGTGTGTGTGTGTGTGTGTGTGATCCCCCTGCAGGTGTGGTGTGTGAGATTGACGTGGATGAGTGTGAGAGCGAGCCGTGTCGGAACGGTGCCCGGTGTGAGGATGGCATTAATGACTACATGTGTTACTGTCCTCGTCCTGCGCGGGACCAGTTGCCCTGGGGCGGCCGGGACTGTGACGTCGAATTGACCGGGTGTGTGAACGACCCCTGCCTGAACAGCGCCACCTGCTGGCCATCACTGCATGGAGAGGAGCATCGACACACCTGCACATGCCCTTCTGGTTATCATGGGGACCGATGCGAAACCTCCACCACCTTCTCCATGACGGGTGGAGGTTATGTGGTCTTGGAGGTTTCACACAGTAACCGGAGTCGCCGGGATGCGGGATCACAGGCTCCGAGTGTCCAGATGAGGTTCAGGACGACTTTACCAGATGCAATCCTCCTCTACCGGGGAAGCCAAGAGCACTTTTTTACACTGGAGCTGAGAGGTGGGAATCTTCTCTCCAGAGCCGAATCTGGAGATTTAAGGCTCGCTGTGATGTTAACCGGAGAGTTCAGTGACGGCCTCTGGCATGAAGTCTCTGTTAGTGTGGATGAGAGACTCGTTCTGACCCTGATATCAGAAAACAAGACGGCCGAGGATGGAGGACACAACCAGCTTCTGTCCTTCCAGCCGAAGGGCTTGGAGAAGACACACATCGGAGGAGTTCCTCAGGAGTTCCTCAACAACACGGCGTCCGGGACGGGGTTCGTCGGGTGTTTGGAGGATCTGCGTGTAGATGCTGAGCTGGTTTTACCCAGAAGCCTCAGCTCTCAGTATGTGCAGATGGGCTGTGAGAGGAGCGAGCGGTGCCGTCCCGATCCCTGCTCTGAGCGAGGACACTGTGTGGATCTGTGGACCGACTACATGTGCCAATGCCACACGCCGTTTCACGGACACAACTGTTCAGAAGGTGAGCTGACTTTTCAAATAACAGCTTGCCATAATTAATTATTAAATGATGTGTCAATGATATGACTTTTATATGTAAGCCTTAATTTGGTAAGCCTTATTTGATGCCTCTATTTAGTAAAAAAATAAAATAAAAATAATAATAATATTATTTATATATATATATATATATATATATATATATCACTCTACACACACACACACGCTACTGTTTATGAATTTAAGAAGAATTTTTTTGTGTAAAAGAAGTCTCTTTTACACAAGTTGAGTAAAAACTAATTATTTACTAAATCATAAAAATATCAAATTGATTAAAAAAACATTTTATTGGTTTACCTGCATGTCCTGTGACCATTAACTAATATCACAGAACTATGAACATGCAAATATGTTGTTCAATTATTGAAATATTAACTTAAAATAGTAAATATTTTAAATCAGAGGCTGACAAAAAAAGTTTGCAAATCCTTGATCATCATTAATAGCAAATGAGAATGACCAAAACACTACTGTTCAAACACATGGTAATGATAATTTGACAGGACTGTGTTTCATGAGTCATATTTTCACACGTTAAAGCTGCAGTCCGTAGTTTTTCCTCTTTGTCGCCATCTCTGTTCGAAATCTGCAATTGCAGTTATTCGCGGAATTATCAACTTTATGTGGGTTGTGCCTCGGCACGGCACAGCGCGGATGAATCCAGTGTTTTGAGGAGAATGTGCGTCTGTCAGTCGCCGCCAGTGTGGATCCGGGCATTCGCATTCGCAATCACAGATTCTACTTTTGGGAAGTATGACCAACATAAGAATTTTCACCGGAAAATGTCGTCTGAACAAGTAAACATCCACTTTTGTTCTGACCAACTAAGGGGAAAAAAAGCATTGCAGTAAATCGTGCTGATTAAATCTAATGATCGCTTCATATCACGTCAAACCGTGCAAACTATACTTTGTTCTCAAATTGTTAATGTTAACAACATCAGCATTGCGTGACATTTAATGTCCTTCCGATATTTATCCTTGTTTTCGCATGGGCCGGTTGCAGTCTCTTTTTTTCTGTAGCCGCTCCGAAGTCCGAAGTCTTTTGCATTTTACAACGGGTGACTCTCCAGTTGGTGATTGTCGTTTGAACCTTTCTGGATCCGCCATCAAATTGATAAGTTTAATTATATCAAGTGCTGTGAGAAAAGGCTATAAATCTCCTCCTCAAGCATCCTCACACTCACAGCCGACTAGCCGAGACTCTTCTATATGTGGACAGATGTGACGTAATGACGCAAACACATGCTCGAATTTCCCACGGAAATCCACCAGTACCACTGGAATTAAAAACATTATTACAAGCTTACCGTTTTGAGTCGAGCTATGGCAAGCAGAGAGTTTTGAACACTGGCTGGTTATGTACTTGCTCAAAAATGTATTATGGATCATTTTTAACCCAAAAAAGTTATGGACTGCGGCTTTAAACAAATCTTAAGTCTTCTAAAGCAGGCCTTATCAACTATAAATTCTTGTTTTCTTATTTTTGAGGTGTACATGTTTTCTCTGGTATGTTCTGGATGCTTTTCACTAAAACTTTTAAGTGTTTCCCCCAACAGAGCACTCTTCATGGACGTTCAGTCACGAGCGCAACAGAAGCTTCGCTGCGTTCCCCATCCTCCAGAAGCACGACTCAAACCTGAGCGTGTCGCTGTGGCTCAGATCACGTCATTCAGACGGCCTGGTCTTTCAGCTCCAGCACGAGAATCAAGCTTACTTCACTCTTTTTCTGAAAAATGGCTCACTATATATTGCGATATACAACTCCATCATAAAGGCCTCCAGATTCCTAACCGATGGGGAGAAGGTCTTTGTGGCTATTAAAAAACAGCAAGGTGTTATAGTGTTTAACGAAACGCAGCAGATTTCTGCCAGTCACGTTGATTTTGAGGTGGAGGCGGGAGATGTGGCGTATCTCGGTGGGCTTCCCGAAGGAGAAAACACTGCACAGTGGGGCGGATACTTCAAGGGTTGTTTGCAGGACGTCCGGATAGACGACACACAACTGTTCATGTACTCGGGGAGCATCAGCCAGAAACCACAGCATTCAAGCTACTTACCCAGAAACTCATCGAATGTGCTGGAGGGGTGTGTGGGCGACCAGACGTGTAAGGTGAGACACTACCGTTCAAAAGTTTGGGATCAGTTTAAAGAAATTAATACTTGTATTCATCAAGGGTGCATTAAATTAAGTGACAAAAGTGACAGTAAAGACATTTATAATGTTACAAAAGATTTGATAAGCTTTAAATTTAGTGAAGTGGAAAGAGAAAAACACTGCTAGCATGAATTAACATGTTTTAACACATTGCTAGCATGAATTAGCACATTGTTAGCATGTTTTAGTACATTGCTAACATCAATTAGCACATTGCTAACATTATTTAGCATATTGCTAACAAGAATTAGCATATTGCTAGCATGTTTAACACATTTCTAGCATTAATTAACATGTTGTTAACATGTTTTCACACATTTAACATGAATTAGAATGTTTTAGCAGATTGTTAGCATGAATTAGCATGTTGTTAACATGTTTAACAGGTTGCTAACATGAATTAGCATGTTTTGGCTCATTTCCAACATGAATTAGCACGTTGTTGGCATGGTTAACACGTTGCTAGCATGATTTAGCATTTTAGTAGCATAACTTAACATGTTGGTTACATGTTTTAACACATTGCTAACAGTAATGTCAAGCCAAAAACAATGCAGCCAAAAACAAATCTTTCCTACTGTACTAACTTCTGCTGAGTGTTACACACTTTTCTGGTGTTTGTCTTGACTCCTCAGATGTTGCCCTGTGAGAACGGAGGGAAATGCCGGGTCATCTGGAATGACTTTGTGTGCTCCTGTCCGCTGAACTTCTCCGGGAAGACGTGTGACACGCGTGTGTGGTGTGTGAGCGACCCGTGTGACTCCGGGACTCAGTGTGTGGATCTGCCTGATGGTTATGAGTGTGAGTATCCGACTGACTGAGCTTCATTGTTCCCTGTTTTATTCTGTTTTTCTTGTTTAACTAAACTCAGACGAAAACCCAACAAGTCATATGAAAAAAATAAACATTTAACACTTTAATTATGTTTCAGGTCAGTTTGACCCGCAATGCATTTTTTTGTGTTGTTGGAAAATCTAGGATGTTTTCCTTGAAATCTTCTTGAACTTGACCCATACATTTAGTGGTTAAATGCACAGACCCAAAATGATTTTTTTAATAATAATAAAAATTATGTATTTTGTTATGTTTCTCAATATTTATGCATTTTGCAGACACTTTTATTTCAAGAAATGTATGTGCATTCAAGGTGTAAATTTTTTGATCTTGGCGTTTCTAGTGAAATGCTCTAATGTTAGAACTTCAAGAAAGAACATAAAATAAATAAAATAAAATAAAAGAATCAATAAAATAAAAAATAATGTAAATAAATACAGTTTTGTTTTTGTTTTTCATTGTGTAATTTTTGGTTCATTGATTTGAATCCAATTGGATTCAATTTGAAAATATTACATTATTTCACCAGTATTCTGTCAAAATAGAAGCTTTATGATTTTAAATGTTAAACTTTGAGGGTTTCAAAGTTTTGCGTCAAAGAATATTAACATATTGAGAGAATTGAAGACATAAATATTAGTATTTTAACTTGTAGCCTAAAATAAAAATGTTCATATTATCACAATAATTTTTTTAATTGAATTTTCATAGTTTATTGTAATTTATAAGAGTAATATATTTCTGTCATTTATTTGTTATAATAATAATAATAATAATGATAATAAAAACAACATTAACAGTTCAAATTGAAATATATGACAAAATAATAATTGACTGGCTATCATGTAATATTTAACTCTTAGTGTAAAATACACATTTTAATATTAAGTACATTTTTATTGAATAGTCAGTTTTTTTTTTTTTTGTGATTTACAACTGTAATATTTTCTCTAATTTTTTATAATTAGAGTTAAAACTGATAAAACAGTAAAACTTTAAATAAAATGTTTTGGCAGTTATGTAGAATTTTAACTTGTAGTGTAATTTAAAAAAAAATATTATCACATATTTTTTATTGAATAGTCATAGTTTATTGTAATTTACAACAGTGATATATATCTGTCATTTTTTATAATTAGAATTATAACTAATAATAATAAAAATGGTAACAGTCTAAGTTGCAATATATGACAAAATAATCACAAGAAAAAAATTTGGCAGTCATGTAGCCCTATATGAAAAATTATTTTTAAATATTAACAATTAAAAGCTAAAAAAAGATCAGTTTACTTGCGCACCATGACCAACATCAGAGAACCGTGACCATGCAAATGTGTTGTTAAATGATTGACATTTCCAGTGTACGTCAAGTAAATAATTGGATTAGTTCAAGTAAGGTGTTAACACACTTGTTACGCCCTGTGTTAACACACTCCTCCTCACTCCAGGTTTAGCCAACGCCACATTTGAGAGCAATGCTCTGAGGTTCAGTGCCAACGGCTCCCTGTTGTTCCCGGTGACGCGGATCTCCATGGATCTGCGAACGCGCGAGGAGAACGGGACGCTGTTGCGCGCCTCGGACCGGCTGGAGTTCTTCTGCATGGGGCTCCTGAACTCCTCGCTGATCGTGAAGTTTCGTGAGGGTAACAGTCTGGATGTGCACGCTTTCACCAGCGACGTCCCTGTTTCGGATGGAGAATGGCATCAGGTGTTGTTGCTCTACTCATCCGTCTCGAGGAACTCCGCGTCCCGTTGGATGCTGGCCGTGGACGGCCGGATATCGGGATCCAGTCTGGCGGCGTCTGGCAGCTTGGACTTCTTCAACTCCTCCACCGTGTGGCTGGCGGAGAACTACTCCGGCTGTTTGGGAGAGGTGCGGATCGGTGGGGTTTATTTACCGTTTTCCGGACGCCTGGAGGAAGAGGTGCCGCAAACGTCCCAGTTCATGCGAGTTGGCGGGACGGCAGAGCCTCAGCTGGGATGCTCCGGCTCCCGCGTGTGTGTTTCCGAGCCTTGCCTGAACAACGGCTCCTGCACGGATCTCTTCAATCTCTTCGCCTGCACATGTGTCCCGGGATGGACGGGCGAACGCTGCGAGGAGAACGTGGACGAGTGTGTCCAACAGCCCTGTGCCTTCGCCGTGTGCCGGGATCTGCCCGGGGACTACGTGTGCGAGTGTCCTGATGGATACGCTGGGAAGAACTGCCAGGAGGAGGTGGACGGGTGCCAGGAGCATCGCTGTGAGAACGGAGGCTCGTGTGTGAAGACGGTCCTGGGATACACCTGCGTCTGTCCACCTGCTCACATGGGCCCGTCCTGCCAGTGAGTGATGTCTGCAGATGATGGGGCCCGGGGCCGGTTGCAGAAACATAGCCATTATGTTAACACAGTGTCTTAAGTTCCAGCATGACCCACTAGCAGTCAGTCTGGGGCAGGAATTTGTCTTCCTTTTCGGAAACAAATTAGGCCAATCTACGTTTTTTTAAACTGATTTTAAAAAGCTATGAACAGTCTTAGGTCGTGTGTCCACCAAAGCGTTTTTTTCACGCTGAAGCGCTCTGCGTTTTTTACAGGTCGCCGAGAGTTGAAGAATGTTCAACTTTGGGCTCATCACAGTCACTTTACCAAACCGTCCAATCACACTGGAGGAGGGGCGGGACTAATACCACACCGACCAACCGCCACATTCTGCTTATACAACGTCAACCGATGACAACAACTAGCATAATAACGGAACAAAATCATTTAAAACAAGAGCCAGAGAAAATACGTTACATTGTATCGACATTTTTATATAGAATCAACACAGAAACAAAATATGTGTGAAATGAGATACTAGTAACACTTTCGCGGATATTCCGTATCATAACAAGCGAAGTGTCTCAACTGAAAAAAACACAACGCTGCCAAAACGCTCTCAAGCGCTCATAGCTAGGCGTTTTCAGCAGAGCGCCTAGTGTTTTCAGCTGGCTAAATACGCTTTGGTGGACACACGGCCTTAAAGAAAAAAAAATTGAAGTCTAACTTGAAGGACTATACTTAGAGGTTTATGCAACCGGCCCCTGATCTTTGAATGCTTACTTGTTTAGCTTGACACTTGGCTGATGTACACACACACACACACACACACACACACACACACACACACACACACATATATATCTATATATATATATTGAGAGAGGTCTCTTCTGCTCACCAAGGCTGCATTTATTTGATCAAAAATACAGTAAAAACAGTAATACAGTGAAAAATTTTAACAAATTTAAATAGCTGTTTTCTATGTGAATATATTGTTAAAATGTAATTTATTCCTGTGATCAAAGCTGAATTTTCAGCATCATTACTCCAGTCTTCAGTGTCACATGATCCTTCAGAAATCATTCTAATATGATGATTTGATGCTTCTTATAATAGTTCTTCTTAATATTTTGAATGTAGTTTTTATTTTTATATCTTCCATTTTATTTTACTTTTAGTTCAAGTTTTTGTAATTTTATTATTTTGTCATTTTTATTCTCAAAAATAAGTATAGTTTTAATTTTTTTATTTCAGTTTTAGTTTTATGATATCAAGTTAAACGTACAGGTTTGGAACGGCATGAGAGTGAGTAATTGATGACAATTTTCAGTTTTGGGTGAAATATCACTTTAAGACTTTCGTTCATCTTTAAAACACAAATGAAGATATTTAAAAAGAAAATTTGGACTAAACCACTCGATTAAGATTAGTTTTACAATCTCTCTGTAAGGGAAACAATCGCTCAAAGGAATTATTAATTCATTTTATAGGGAATTTTGACATAATCACTTATTTTACGGCCGAACAAATGAATCGTCCTGCGCATTGTCAATTCAACATCTTGACCAAAAATGTATGCACCTCTTGATGGAAATAACATCACAACATTCATTTCCATCACAAGGTTAATGTTGTATTGTCAATGCAAGAGTCCAGCTCTCTGTAAAGTCTCCTCCAGGACATCACAAACACTTTCAGTGAATCAAGAGGACGATTCATGTGTGGAAATGATTCTTCATGCTTCTCACAAACATTCTTTCACAATCTGAGTCTGATAAAAATTTTGACATTATCATCCAGGAATATGACCATGATGTTTCGTCATACATGAGTGTTTAAGAAATGAAAAGCTACACACTCCATCAATGAGGGTTACAGTAGAAGAACTGTTGCCAAACATATAACACAGAAACACAATAATCACTGCAATAATGATCCGAACATAGACTCTTAAGCTTTTGCCTATTTAAATCTAAACATCGACTTGAATAATAACCCCGTTAGCGAGGCTTGAAAAGTCAAATGCGTTCCTCTATTAATCAACACTGCTGGAGGAACTTCAAGTTTGCTTCGAAGATTTGTGCCGAGTTTATCTGGGAACCAATTGATCCATATTCAAAGAAAAGACCCTGGTTTGATTGAGTTTAATATCTATAAAGCCTTGTTGTATTTTCACATTATGGATTATGCACTCAGAATAAAGGTACTAAAGCTGTGACTGCGGTCGAACCCTTTCAAATGCTGCATCTCTGTACCTAACGTGTGCATATTAGTATCTCAGAGGGACATATTGGTACCAATAGTGCACATGTTAGTACCTAAATGGTACATATTAGAACCTTTTGAAAGGGTACCGTCCCAGTGACAGATTTTGTACCTTTTTTTCCTGAGAGTGTGTCATTTCTTTTATTGATCATTGATAATTCAGTGTGTGTCATCAGATGGCGTCAGTGTGTTGTGGATTCAGACTGTGAGAATGGAGGTGTTTGCACTGAGGGATCCTGGGGAAGGAACTGTACCTGCAGACCAGGCTTCAGCGGAGAGAGGTGAGATCCTACACACACACACACACACACACACACACACACACACACACACACACACACACACATTCTTGTACATCTATCTTTATGAGGACATTCATTGACACAAAGCAATCTCTAGCCGCTTACCCTAACCTTACCCATCACAACTAAGTGCCTAACCCGACCCCTGACCCTAAACCGACCCTTAACCTTATTAAAACCTTATCCCTAAAACCAAATCTTGACCCTCAAACAGGCCTTTAAAGGGGTCTCAGAAAGTGAGGACCGGCCAAAATATCCTCACTTTACTCTCTTTGTGCGGATTATTACGCCTAATAGACTTATGCTTTACCCAAACATGTCCCTGGATCAACACTCCTTTCAGTGTAGACAAGGGACTGGGAAGAGGACGACTAGCGTTTGAAAGGAATATTGTTTCAGTGCCAACAAAGCAGTGCTATATTATAATGTTACTGTTTTCTTCATAACTGATGTACTGTACGCTGCAGCATTGCCACTGTAAATGAACTGAACTGATCTTAATCTTGACACTGTTATCTTCTCTAGAGCTGCTGAATTGAGTTTATTTCATAAATGATCAACTTTGGAACATTGACACGTATTGAACTATATAATTTGAGCAGAGTAATGACAGTATTGTCTTCTGTAGAGCTGAAGTTTAATCCGTTCTATAATTCTAATAATTTTAGAACTTCAACTTATTTATTTCAGTTTATAGGCAGCATTTCTAATTTATTTGAAATTTATAGCCTATTTTATTTTATTCTTTTTTTCATATTTAGCTTTAATCTATTTTTATTTCAGTTTTAGTTTTGGTATATTCATTACTTAAACTTATTTCAGTTTATAGGCCGCATTTAAAAAAAAAAAGTATCTTATATTTATCTTTTTTTTTTATTGTAGCTTTATTTCAATGAACAAAAATGACTTTTAATACTTTTAATTTTAGTAACAATAACAGTGTGCAACAGAGGATGTTTATTCAGAAACAAATCATGCTTATACAGGAAAAATATTGAATTTGCCAGATTTGCACACAAATGTCTGTCCACTTTGCTCTATATTGCAAAATATAAATGGTGAGCAACATCTGCTTGTTTGCTCTGCATCTGTAATCTGGTTTATATAAGTCTACCGCAGAAAAGGTTTCTTTAGCTGTGATTCGTCACTTTAATGGTGGTATCTTTTAATGTAGATATACAATTCTTGGCACGATAGTTAGACTGAGGACTTTTTGTTTTCCAGATGTGAAGTGGATATAGATGAATGCGAGTCGGACCCGTGTCTTAATGGAGGCACGTGTGTGAACAGAGCCAATCACTACCTCTGTGAGTGTGTGTCGGACGTCAGCGGAGAAAACTGTGAGAACACGGTGAGATCTTGCTTCTCTTCGATCAGCTGGTTAATGCTTGGCCCTTTTGTTTCATCCATCTTCTTCTATGGCCCTAACAAATCTGTTTGTCTTTTTTCCCAAATTCTTTTTTTTTATTTTTTTTTATTTTTTTTATTTTTTTTCTGGATTAGGTTTTTTTTTTTCTGTGTTAATATAACCATGCCTAATTAATTTAAATCATGGAACTTATACAATTTAACAACAATTTAGTAAAAGTTTTTAGGGCTCTATGATATCTGTTTTATTTCCCCCCAAAATTCATTAGTTTTTTTCCCCAAATTCCATTTTTCTGTTCAATTAGCCTATATCTGGATTCAATTCATTTTAATAGTTAAATTAAATGTCTAATGAATTTAACTATTTCTTTTTAAAAGTTTGACAGAAATTTGATTTTTAGGGCCTCTATGAAATTTTTTCCCAAATAATTTTTTTTTCCCCTTTGAAATTAATTTTTTTCTGGATAATTCCCCCCCCCCCAAATTTTTCTGTATTCTGTTTTATTTACAAACATTTTATTTAACCATCAAAAACCATGTCTAATTAATTGAAATCATAAAGTTTAACATAAATTACATTTTTAGAACCCTATGAAATCCATTTTATTTTTCCTAAATTCCATTTTTTTTTCAAATTCCGTTTTTTGTGTTTAAATTTTGAATTTAAGTTACATTTTAGCAATCAAAAAGCATGTCTAATTAAACTTAATCATTGAACTTATACAATTTAACAGCAATTTATTAAAAGTTTAACAAAAATTAAATTTTTAGGGCCCTATGAAATCAGTTTTATTTTGTTCCAAATTGCATTTTTTCTGGGTAATTTTTTTTTCTGTTTTCATTTTTCGGTATTCCATTTTTATGGTTCAATTAATTTTAGTAGTGTATGCCATTTAACAGCATTTTAATAAAAGTTTATCAAAAATTACATTTTAGGAAAAGTTTAACAAAAATTACATTTTAGATTGCATGTTTTCCATCTTAGTTTTCCTTGATTTCATTTTAATGGAGTAATTTACACTTTAAAAAAATTGAAAAAAATCAAACAGCATATGTAATCAATTGATTTCATAAAATTGTAACAATTTGATATCATATTAAAAATATTTACAATAACAGGGCCCTTAGAAATGTTTTAGTTTTTCCGAAATCCGTTTTTACGTTAAGTTCTATTTTTGTGTGTATGATTCCGCCATTTTGTCCACATGTCCTGCAATGAGTGAATGCCAGGGCTGTAATGTTCTCCGTGTGCTCCTGTAGAAGCAGCTGCAGGAGGAGCGCACGCCGTGGCTGCTGGTGGCCGTCCCGCTGGCGTGTCTCGCTGTCCTGCTGGGAGCACTGGGATTGGTTTGCCTGGTTCTCACCACCCGGAAGAAACGCCAGTCTGAGGGAACGTACAGTCCCAGTCAACAGGAGGTCGCAGGAGCTCGGCTAGAGATGGGCAGCGTGCTCAAAGTGCCTCCGGAAGAAAGACTCATCTGACACACATCTCGCCCTCATCATGACTTATGAAAGAGGCAAAGCCGACAGGAGTGGCTGTTATGAGTCGAGGCACGTTGAGCAAAGCTTCGTGTGCCTTCAGTGGAGGGATAGTGGAGATAAACCTGGCGTTCTCCACTAAAAAGAAAGCAGTGGACTACTGTACTTCAGCTCGGGACATTTAGATCTACAGCCAATGTGCACGGCAAAAAAAATAGTTTTTGTCTCGTTTTCCACAACAAATACCTAACTTGAGAGTTACAATTACTTGAGAAGCAAAATGACTTAATATCTGAAGTCTTTTTTACTGAAAAAATTATCAAAATTAAGTTATTTTATGCTTAAATCAAGACAAAAAAATAATAATTGTCCGTGAGATTAGAACAATAATCTTGTTTCAGGGTTTGGACGGTCGTGAAAAATCTGGCATAGAAGTGATAGATTTTTAAAATAGCAATTTCCAGGTCTGGGAACGTTTTGGAAAAACAAACAAACCCAAAAAGTTATATTTTACATGAACACATAGACTTTCGTGGAACTTTAGGTCATGAATATTTGCAGAAATGTGGTTTTCCCTATTCTTGTTTTAAGCACAAACTCAATTCATTTTGATGATTTTCTTCAGAAAGCAAGACTTAAAATCCAAGTCATTTTGCTTCTCAAGTTAATGTACTGTATCTTGATTTAAAAAAAAAATAACATTTTTGTATAAACTGAGAAATATAAACTGTGACCACTTTCCATACATAGAATCATTGTTTCATTCATAGTTTTCAGACTGATCACAGGCCTGTCAATCATCTGTGTCAAGCCACTAAAACTTAGATTATCTCTCTAAAGAAGAAAGACAAAGACATAAACAAACACAGTTTCGGGCGCTTGCGATCCATATACTGAAACAAGCGGGACAATCTAAAACACTTGAAGAGTGCTGTGTCTTAATGTCCAAAGACTGAGATTTTAAAAGATCATGTCAATATACACATTATTTATGATGCATTAAATTGCACATCAAGCATTTCTATGGGAATATGCTTAACAGCGTTAGCGCATTGTGTTCATATTCTGGGTTTATCTGTTTGTCTGTACATTGTACGTTTTATTAATAAGGTCGTTCATAAACATATCTGTTGGCTTATATGTGACCCTGGATCACGTCACCAGTCACACGGGTATATTTGTGGCAATAGCCAACTATACATTGTAAGGGTCAAAAGTATCGATTTTTCTTTTATGCCAAAAATCATTAGGATATTAAGTAAAGATCATGTTCCATGAAGATATTTTGTAAATTTCCTACCGTAAATATAGAAAACATGTATTTTTGTGAGTGAATGCTGCACAATCGCCAACATAAATGAACAATTTTAAAGGAGATTTTCTCAATGTTTCGATTTTTTTGCACCCTCAGATTCCAGATTTTCAATAGTTGTATCTCAGACAAATATTGTCCTATCATAACAAAACCATACATCAATGGAAAGCTTATTTATTCAACTTTCAGATGATGTATAAATCTCAATTTCAAAAAATTGGCCGATGTTTTGTGGTCCAGGGTCACATACAAAGAATGCATCATCAATATCAATCAAGATCTTTAAATATCACTGTCTTACTACATTAGTACTTAGTACAAACCTTGTAATAATAACATTACATGAAAACTATGGATAATGCGGCAATAATTCCAACGTTGTGTGCAGTGTAGCTTGTGGATAAAGGTGTAAATACACTGATACAGTACCTAAATGTGGCCATCGTTTAATATTTTTCTTCCTCATGTGTAATGAAAAGCATCTATTTATGATAACATGATATTGTTGAAAATGAGACACAAATACTAAAGCTGAAATGCTATATTTTATTAATGATTGTAAAGAAGAGAAAGATATTTTACACAAAGTCAACGCATTGCTGTCCATAGCAGTTTATATGTCAAAAAGGCCTTTTAAATACAGGCATGTGTTTTATATAATATAAAAATTGGTTGAAGCATACACTGTGTGCCTTGCTAATATACCCCAAAAAATCAAGAATTTTGTTTTCAGAATCCACTTTTTTCCTCTTCATTTCCTTTAGCAATGTTTTTATCAAATGTGTTTTGTGAGTAGTTGTGCGCTACACTGGACTGATGTTAGAGGAGTTAGTTACGCTGTAGAGAACAAGGGTTTCTGTATAAACACGGTCAGTATTTTGGTTAAAATCCACTTGATGTGTTTCCACTGGATTGACAGATACAGTATTGTGTGTCTCTGCTGTTACAGTATTACCGTGAGATGTGATGACTGTATTTGTATTTTTATATTATGTCGTGTCATTTACTGTTTCTTTCTACTTGATGTACATTTTTAAATCTATGATGAAACCACTGTGATCTATGATGTGACATTACTGAATGTTTGAGCGGCTGAAAAACACACATCATCAAATTAAAATGTATTTTATGTCATTTTATTACATGGACCATCCCTCTGCAAACGCAGCTGAGCTCATTACCTTTGATTTTTTTTTTGCTATATTAAATTTGATCATTTTTCAGTCAATCTGTGATTCTTAATACATGTATGAAGGGAATAAGTCAAATGTAAGTGTGCAATAAGGTTCTATTAATTAATGTTGGTTAATTGGCAGACGAGCAATACAAGTATTTATTAACCTTTGTTAATGTTGGTTAATAAAAATACAGCTGTTTATTGCTAGTTCATGTCAGCTCAAGTCCATTAAATATTATCAGATACAACATTTGATTTTAATTATGTATTAGTAAATGTTGAATTTAACCAACGATCTCCACACATCAGATAATGAGTCACACAGAACATTCCACAGAGAGAAACTCCCTTAGACAAAGAAAACATTTGACACCGCCTCAACTCATTATTAGCCATTTCACAAAAGACGTGGTTTCATTTTATATCATAAACCATGAACACAATATATGCTGAAATGATGTTTGAAGTCATAAAAAAATAAGAAGTGATTCTTAAGGCCCGTTCACACAAAGAGCGATAACTACAACTACGGACGAAATCATTCAGTTTATTCTAAGAAGTTTATTCTTCTGTCGTCTGCCGCTTTAAATGCTCGCTCTTTAAAGCAGGATGGATTCTGATTGGCTTTCATTGTTTTTATCTTTCATCAGCTGGAAAAAAAATCATTCTGAAAGTGTTTCCAGTGATATTGTTTCTCTGTGCCTTTATTGTTATAAAATATATGTGGACTCAGATACTATAACTATAAACTATAAAAGAATAGCAAAGTTATACTCACTTATATTACACTACTAAGATCACATTACTCACTTATATTACACTACTCACATCACTTATATTACACTACTCACATATTACTCACATCACATTACTCACTTACATCACTTTACTCACTTATATTACACTACTAAGATCACATTACTCACTTATATTACACTACTCACATCATTTATATTACACTACTCACATATTACTCACATCACATTACTCACTTACATCACATTACTCATATTACACTACTAAGATCACATTACTCACTTATATTACACTACTCACATCACTTATATTACACTACTCACATCACTTATATTACACTACTCACATCACATTACTCACTTACATCACTTTACTCACTTATATTACACTACTCACATCACATTACTCACTTATATTACACTACTCACATCACTTTACTCACTTACACTACTCACATATTACTCACCACATTACTCATATCACTTTACTCACTTATATTACACTACTCACATCACATTACTCACTTATATTACACTACTCACATATTACTCACATCACATTACTCACTTATATTACACTACTCACATCACATTACTCACTTACATTACACTACTCACATCACATTACTCACTTATATTACACTACTCACATATTACTCACATCACATTACTCACTTATATTACACTACTACTCACATCACATTACTCACATCATATTACTTGAATTACACTACTCATTTATATCACATTACTCACTTATATTACACTACTCACATCACATTACTCACATATTACTTATATTACACTACTCATTTATATCACATTACTCACTTATATTACACTACTCATCACATTACTCACATAACACTATTCACTTACATCACATTACTCACATATTACTCACTTATATTACACTACTCACATCACATTACTCACTTATATTACACTACTCACATCACATTACTCACATCATATTATTACACTAGTCACATATCACATTACTCATTTATATTACACTACTCACTTACATCACAATACTCACTTACACCACATTACTCACATCCCATTACTCACTTATATTACACTACTCACATCACATTACTCACTTATATTACACTACTCACATCACATTACTCACTTTACTCGCATCACAATACTCACTTACATCACAATACTCACTTATATTACACTACTCACATCACTCACTTATATTACACTACTCACATCACATTACTCACTTTACTCACATCACAATACTTATATTACACTTATTATATCACTTATATTATACTACTCACTTATATCACATTACTCACTTATATTACACTACTCACTTACATCACAATACTCACTTACACCACATTACTCACATCACATTACTCACTTACATCACTCACTTATATTACACTATTCACTTATATCACATTACTCACTTACATCACAATACTCACTTATATTACACTACTCACATCACATTACTCACTTTACTCGCATCACAATACTCACTTATATTACACTACTCACATCACATTACTCACTTATATTACACTACTCACATGACATTACTCACTTTACTCACATCATATTACTAACTTATATTACACTACTCACATGACATTACTCACTTTACTCACATCATATTACTAACTTATATTACACTACTCACTTACATCACTTTACTCACTTATATTACACTACTCACATCACATGAGTAGTGTAATATAAGTGAGTAATGTGATGTGAGTAGTGTAATATAAGTGAGTATTGTACACAATACTTATATTACACTTATTATATCACTTATATTATACTACTCACATCACATTACTCACATCATATTACTTATATTACACTACTCACTTACATCACAATACTCACTTACACCACATTACTCACATCACATTACTCACTTACATCACTCACTTATATTACACTATTCACTTACATCACATTACTCACTTACATCACAATACTCACTTATATTACACTACTCAAATTACATTACTCACTTTACTCGCATCACAATACTCACTTATATTACACTACTCACTTACATCACATTGCTCACTTATATTACACTACTCACTTACACTACTCACTTATATTACACTACTCACTGCGGTAATTGTCCAACTGCGTGGCAATGTTAACCATCCCGAAAGCCTTGTTGTTGTTGTTCAAATAAAAAAAATTGCATGTTAGCGCAAGCCCTCCCAGAACCCATAGAGATTGTATTGCAGTGCCTGCAGTTCGGATTTTTTTTGTACAATTTTGAATGGAAGTCTATGGCTGCATCCGAAATCACATGCTTCCCTATATATTAGGCGAAAAACAGTATCTGACAAATGAAGTATGTCCGAAATTCACAGTACTCATATAAAAGAGTAGGCAAAAAGTGTCTCTTTCTAATAATAATGAAGCTGTAAGTTTAATTCCTTCAAAACCAGCGCTTTTAAGCCCTAATTGCTGAGAAATATAATGTAGCAATTCAGCAGTAAGTTTCTGTTCTCCTAAATGTTTCTGTGTGTGCAGAGCGGGATCTCTCTCTCTGTGTGTGTGTGTGTGTGTGTGTGTGTGTGTGTGTGTGTGTGTGTGTGTGTGTGTGTGTGTGCGATGATGAACTACCTGTGCATTGGGTTTTAATGGACACCTTCCATCCAATCAGAATTGAGTATTCAGACAGACTGTGGTAATAAACAAATGCTAACAAAGGAGACCTTATTGTAAAGTTGTACTTAATGGTAGCCTACTAAAAGGCTTAATTTTCGACATTTTTCTTTTCATTTTGGGGTGAAATATGAAAAGGTCAACAGGTTTTGTGAGATTCAGCTATATGAGATCTTTGCATCGCATCGTCCAAATCTTTCACTTTGTGAAAGACACCAATAAAAAGCCTGTTCTCTCACTCTGACTCTTTGTGGATGAGCTGCACACTTTTCCCTGAGAGAGAGAGAGCGAGAGAGAGAGAGAGAGAGAGAGAGAGAGAGAGAGAGAGAGAGAGAGAGAGATGGGGGGGCTTGATATGACAGGCCTGACAGACTCATGGATGAGGGTGGAGGGGTTTCAGCTGGTAAGTATCATGTCAGATATGATGGCTCTCGCTTCTGTCTCTAATGAGGGAGATCACCGTCTCCCACACCGTGTCAGGAAGAACCGACAAATCATCGGCGCGTCACGCCGGGGCCCGGAGATGATATGTTGACAAATGCAGAGAGTTCACTCTTTTAATTGACACTAAGAGAGGGAAACGCTCCCGCTGCCGGGAGACAAGCGTGGAAAACAATGCAGAGGAGGGATCTGGAGGGAGAGAGAAGTGTCGGATGTGCATTGTTGGCACGGGATGTCATTCTCGGTGTTTGCGTTCAGACACCCTGCCATGATTAGAGGTGCGTTTCTCTGGGGCTGTCAGCCGTAAAACAGCACTCGCATTGATACTGAGGGGAATACGCGGATGATTGAGGGATTTTATAAACATACAGGCATTGGTCGTTCATTTGCGAATGTGTTTGAGGTAAACTGAAGGATGTCGTTGTGATGACACACGTGGAGCTTGGAAATTCCTTCAGAAGAACCGTATTCTCAGACAGGCTTGTGGAAGATAAAAGCGACCCTATAGATGTGCATATTCTTTCCTTCAGGCACAGCACTTTTTACAATAAAATTCTAGTAGCTTAAACAGCATGATATTTATACAGTTGCAGTTGTTGGAAGTAGGGTGACCATGCAGTTATTGATCTGTTGCAGGATAGCAGATGAGGAACACGAGGAAGAGAGACAAATTTAGGCCTACTATTAGATATTAATATTGATTTACATTAGTTGGGAAGCCTATTTGCAGTGACAATATGCCTTTGGCAATTTGGCTATTAATTGTGACCGGCTTTGACTGGCACCAATTTGCCCAGGTTGATACAATGTAACTGACCCACCAATTCAGTCTATTAAATATAGCCTAATGGAACTGAATATAACATAGAATTCCATTTGATAGGCCCTACTAAATAAATGTCTTTAAAGCTGCAGTCCGTAGTTTTTCCTCTTTGTCGCCATCTCTGTTCGAAATCTGCAATTGCAGTTATTCGCGGCATTATCAACTTTACGTGGCTTGTGCCTCGGCACGGCACAGCGCGGATGAATCCAATGTTTTGAGGAGAATGTGCGGCTGTCAGTTGGTGTGGATCCTGGCATTCGCAATCACAGATGCTACTTTTTGGAACTTTGACCAACATAAGAGTTTTCACCGGAAAATGTCGTCTGAACAAGTAACATCCACTTTTGTTCTGACCAACTAAGGGGGAAAAAAGCATTGCTGTAAATCGCGCTGATTAAATCTAACGATCGCTTCTCATATCACGTCAAACCGTGCAAATTATACTTTGTTCTCAAATTGTTACTGTTAAAGTCCAACTGAAATCAAAATTGACCCTATTTACTTTGTTAGCGCATATTACTAGTCTTGTGGTGAAAAATTAATCCGTGCAAGTTAATACACAGAAAAAAATTGTTTGCCGTGGTAATCTTTAATCAAAATCTGAAAAGTTACTTCCGGTCTGGAATGGCGTTCCCTCTCTGATGATGTAGGTTTGACTGCTTGGGTTGGGAAACGCTTAAGCACTCCCCTCAAACCGTCAGTCTGCTATGAGTGAGAGATGGAGAGGAGGAGCGCTAGAGTAAAATCCTGCCCTCTGTTCAATATTCCGTTTCACTGGGAAATACGTCACAACACTGGAGAAAAGTCGTTTGCAACTTCCGGTTCACGCGGACTTTAACAACATCAGCATTGCGTGACATTTAATGCCCTTCCGATATTTATCCTTGTTTTCGCATTGGCCGGTTGCAGTGTCTTTTTTTCTGAAGCCGCTCCGAAGTCCGAAATCCACCAGTACCGCTGGAGTTAAAAACATTATTACAAGCTTACCGTTTTGAATCGAGCTACGGCAAGCAGAGAGTTTTGAACACTGGCTGGTTATGTACTTGCTCAAAAATGTATTTTGGATCATTTTTAACCCAAAAAAGTTACGGACTGCAGCTTTAAATAGTGACTAGGTAATGTTCCTTTTTAGGCCATAGAAACACTAGATGCCTTTTACTGGATTCAGTGCATCTTGAACTTTTTTTTTTTTTTTTTGTAGGATCTGGCAGCTTTGAGCAGGACGTTCTAATGTGTCTAGAGAAGTCCTGATGTATCCATTCTTCACTTCTTAGCACTGCACCTTTTTCACCAGCAGAGGGCAGAATAAACACATGCGATCACTGGCCTGTGTGTCTCATGCCTTTAAAGTTACTCAGTGGGGGGAAAGCTTTGAAGTCACTCTTAAATCATGCTATTTTGGAGTGTACCTTTGTAATGCCACTGTGAAGTAGTGAAATAATGACATGCTGACCATATTATCTGATCCCATGGTGCAACCTCAGTACTTTAAGGAAGAAAAAACACAATAGATTTGAAATATTCTCAGAAAAATGTATAAAACAAAAAAGAATCACAGTTTGTAACAATAGAAGAGAAATGTAATTTTGCCTGAAATATAAAAAAAACAGCTTTTTAGTCACAATGAGATCCGACCTTTACAACATTTAATAGTTTCACATTTAAGCTGAATTGCTAACCTTTCATTTTCCTCATTACCAGGTAAAAATACCTCCGTCAATAATAATAAAAATATTCCTGAGTTTCCATCTCACTAACATGAAGCTGGACGGCGAAGCCGCGGCCTCACCTCGCCAACCTCTTACCCGCCTATTCACAGACTTCCGTCGTTCTCGAGCCTCATTTTGCCCACATATGGAGATACCTCTCGTCTTATTTGAATACATACATAGGACACGATTTCAGTCTAATGGTTTCGGGTCAGTCCAGCATATAATTGTATATCTTATTATTATGCTGCTCCCCGGATGCTAAATTGGCTCAGTGTGAATGTGGCGAATGAAGCAGTTCTGCTGCGACTGTGCTTGATATGAGCTAACCTTAAACATCTCCTGTCATTGCTGTTGTCTTAAGCTCCACACACAAAGAATGCCTCTTTAAACACTGAAACCTGATGTAAAACTGTGAATGCCAGTTCAATCGAAGTATTCATATAGTTATTTCTGGTTATTCCTCCAAAGCTGCTGAAGGTACTGGCCATGCATACTCTATAAACAAACAAAAAACTAAATCTTGTACCTTTCTCTTTTTGTCCGATTGGCAAATTCTTTTTTGCTTCAAATTAAAGGTTGTAATGCTGTGATTCACCTAGGCATAGTTCATGTCAACTCTATAGACAGCTGGAAAAGTGAAAAGGCACCACTGCTGTGTCTATATCGAGACTTTTTATCCAATCAGTTCCCAATCCTGCCTCATATCATGTTTGCAAACAGATTCATTTATTGGTGAGTTTCCATGCAACGACATAAATCGATGCATCCTTGAAGAAATCAACTATCTATAGTCACGACTGTTTCCCGAAACCGTACTGTCGCAAATTTGTCGTTCAACCACGTTAGTTAATGATGTCACGCAGGTGGTGGAGTAATAACTTATTTTAATTAATCCGTTTGAGATCAAATTACAGACATGGCATCTTGAGGACTAATTCTCTTTTTTTTTTTCTCAGTTATTTTGCTTTATTTCCAATCCATATTCAATCATAAGCTAGCACGTTCGCACATGCACACTCTTCAAAAACGGTGCTTTAAATCTCTTAAACTAAAAGATGTAAATGACATTTGTATATATTCAAAATAAAAGATATAGATTGCACTGAATGTCAGCTTGCTTATTTTGCTCAAGATAAGGATTTATTGAGTCCACATGTCATGCAAACAAGAAACTCTGCTTCTAACCACAAGGGCTGTCATTCCACACACAACTTTGCGATGCTGTTTGCCAGCGCCGCCGCTCCCACCACGCGCATCACGCGCTGTGCGTAGGGCACCAAGTGCTGAGGGGGCACCAAAAATAGCCTAATGAAGAAAAATATATATAATGCCGATATTATTTCAGTAGCCTATAGAAATATTATTAGGCACATTCTAGCCATGTATATGTAACAAAAAAGGGGGAACAAGATAATTGAATTGCTCTAGTCTAGAAAGAACCGCCCCCCGTTGGATGTTCCGTGCCAGTTGTTCGCGCGGGCGCCTTTGCGAATGCGAAGGACGCGTTCGCGCGGGCGCCTGACGAAGTTTGACAGAAAGACAGTAGGCAACTTTTTTGGAAATGGCAGCAGGAGTCAGGATCTGAGAAAAGAAAGAAAAAGAAACTGCGAGATGATGCCCGTGCATGCATCACTTGCAGGTAAGTTCATGTTTAATCATTCTTACGGGAAATGTGCTGCATGGTGCTGCTGCTAATCGTAATGCGCCTCGAACTTGCTGACGTTAGTGTTAGCAAACTATGTTATTATTATAACTTACAACTTCGGTGCAAGCTAAATTGAGATTTTCCTGTTAAACATGACCTATTTTACAAATAACTGACGCCAGCTAGCTGTTACTTTCTTTCTTTAGATATTGAGCAGTAGTTTATGGTTTATTTTGACGTGACGGTGGTTAATACTTTCTCAGTAACAGTTAACGTTAGCTATGGTAGGCTAACAATTCCTGTTAAATATATATATATATATATATATATATATATATATATATATATATATATATATATATATATATATATATATAAAATGTCATTTTGAATGATATAAAGCAAACATTAATGTTGAATTGTGTGCATTATTGCACCTCATTCTATTATGCTTTTATATTATATTATATTGGATTTATCAAATAGTTGATAAATAAGGAATAAAGGGGGAGAACTCCTTGGCTGCCATGCTTTCAGTTTTAAATGTTTATAATTTTTTTCCGGTATAAGATTCTTGAATATTTGTCTAATAAATGTAATTTATTCAAAGTGACATTGAATTTGGGAAAAACATGTCTGGATTATTTTGTTTACTGAAGAAAAGTTTGCACTTTCAAATGTGTGTTGGCTATTCTACATGTTTACAAAGTCAGCAAAGCTGTGAAGATTTTACTTTCTCTTTTTAGTGTTCTTAAGTTTTATACTGTGATGCTGCTATTGTGATATTATTGGTATTGAGTTATATGTTTGGTAAGAAAAAGTTAAACTGGCAAAAACAAACTTTTTTTTTCTTTTTCTTTATTTTTTTCGGGGTCGGGGTGGGGGCCATCATAAAGGAATTATGCTTAGGGCACCAAAATGGCTAGCAGCGGCACTGCTGTTTGCGAATGTTCGTTAGAACGATGGTTTCGGGAAACTTGCTGAACTGCTGATAAAGACGGACCTGCTTACGACCATAGTTGCCTAACAATGCTTTTGGAAAACGCACCCCATGTTTAGCTCTTATCAACACTGATTAAAAGCAAAATACAAAATTCACTCCCGTCCAAACATTCTACACCTATGTGTCATTAAATATGGTGGTAACATTTCAATAAAGTCCCATTAGTTAGTCTATAGCTTATATAACCACACACAGTAATACAGACACACTGAGTGCTCTTTTACATGAAGACGTGTCTCTCCGCTGTAGCGTGTTTCGGATGTAAGGACGGGTGGCAGTTGTGTTGCTATATGCCTGATCCAGCCCTCTTTGCATTTCCCTCCTCAACATGAAACAGGGAGGAAATCTCAGGGAGGCAAAAGAACAACAGAGCTAATTAGCCGCGCGGAGCTGACAGAGCGAAGCCAAATGGCTGCCAGCCAACCCAGCAGAGGAAGAGACCCAATGTTCAGCAGGATCGATGGAGGAGACCACTTCATTAAAGAGAGAGAGAGAGAGAGAGGTCTGTTTAATTAAGTCTGCGCTTCAGGGTCTAACGGCAGCCGTACAGACACCGCTGTCACTGATTCGGCCCTTCAGTGTGGCTCTCTTCTCTACACCAGGGTCCTCCTGAAAGTGTGTGTGGGAACTAGACTCACTCAGGTGGCCTGAGGCTGTATACATCAATCTATACTGTTATACCACTGTATATGTGTCATGTGTCATCCAGCCTTTTTTTGTTGTTGTTGCTTTGTGTCCATCAAGTTCCAAAAGATAAATAAATAAGTAATCAAATGAGAAAGTATTGAAGACGACATGGTCTGAAGTGCAAATGAAGATGCTCTGAACTTGTGTCCTATAATGTAGTGTGAAAGCGACAGGTGGATGTTCAGTCCAAAAAGCACTGCAAATGACATGGGAACAAGTGTATATCAATATAAACTATACATAAACCATATTCACTTATTTATATTAAACATATAAAGCATTTTTGTGGGTTTCCACATGCATTTACATATAATAAACATACAATAAACATAGTTATTTAATAAATTCATTAAATGTAGTGGTTTTGAGTAATAAAAAATAAATAAACTTGGATGTATTATACATTTATATCTGCACTAATTTTTGGGGGAGAAGAAAACACTTTTATTCATCAAGCACGCATTAAATTGATCAAAAATGACAGTAAAGACATTTCTGTCATAACAACTCTTGGAGTGTTTGGCATGGTAATGGATATGACAATGTTGATATGTTTGGTCTAAGTTAAAGGAACACGCCGACTTTTTGGGACTTTAGCTTATTCACCGTATCCCCCAGAGTTAGATAAGTCCATACATCCCCTTCTCATCTCCGTGCGTGCCGTAACCCTGTCTGACGCAGCCACCGCTAGCCTAGCTTAGCACAAAGACTGGAGGTAAATGGCTCCAGCTAGCATACTGCTCCCAATAAGTGACAAAATAACGCCAACATTTTCCTATTAACATGTAGTGATTTGTATAGTCACAGCGTGTACGAATAACAAGGTCACATGAGACACAGCCATCTTCTAACCGTATACATACTGGGAACTATATTCTCAGAAGGCGAAGCACTGCTAACTCCAGTCTTTGTGCTAAGCTAGGCTAGCAGTGGGTGCGTCAGACAGAGTTACGGCACGCTGGGAGATGAGAAGGGTATGTATGGACTTATCTAACTCTGGGGGATACGGTGAATAAGCTAAAGTCCCAAAAAGTCGGCATGTTCCTTTAACTTAGACCAAACATATCAACATTGTCAAATCCATTACAAAGGCTTTATACACCCCCTATACCCTTAAATAGGGCATTATTTGAGGGGACAGCCATTTGTAGTGGTGTTCGAAACCATAGTGGACGTTATCGAGTGTACTCATTAAATCCCACAATGCACCGCAATAACGAGTGTACAGCCGATGTACGCTCAACGACTGTCTGAATTTGCTCACTCGTTTTCATTCACTACCTTCAAGCTCATTGGCTACTGATACAGCAGGAACCAATCAGCTGTGCCCTATACAGAGAACAATGTGATTGCAAGCAGATTGAGTTCAGGACCGATCAGCCTGCGTTTCTTGAATTCTTGAACTTGAATGATTTCTGAAGGATCATGTGACACTGAAGATGATGCTGAAATTTAATCTTTGATTCACAAGAATAAATTCGATTTTAAAGGGATAGTTCACTTTGAAATTAAATTTTTGGTATGTTTTAGCTTACCTCAAGGGCATCCAAGATGTAGGTGTCTTTTTTCCGCAGTAGTTTCAATTTTGATATTTTTAGGTCAAACCGTTCTTGTCTGTCAGTCATATAATGCAGGTCTATGGTCACTGTCTCAAAGAGCATGCACAGAGTCCAAATTAAAACAATTCCACATCGTCCAAATTCAACAATTCCCCATCGTAAGTACACATTGATGGCCTAAGACACGAAACGAGCGGTTTGTGTGAGAAAACGAACAGTATTTATATCGTTTTTACCACTTATACACAGCCATGTCCAAGTGATCTGATCTGACGTGTACGCAGACTGGTGCATAGTATATACACACTAGATGTCGCCTTGTCTACGGCAGTTCATTGGAACGAATGTCTTTAAGGCGACATCTAGTGTATATATCTATGCACCAGTCTGCGCACACGTCAGATCAGATCACTTGGACATGGCTGTGTATAAGAGGTAAAAACGATATAAATACTGTTCGTTTTCTCACACAAACCGCTCGTTTCGTGTCTTAGGCCATCAATGTGTACTTACGATGGGGAATTGTTGAATTTGGACGATGGGGAATTGTTTTAATTTGGACTCTGTGCTTGCTCTTTGAGACAGTGACCATAGACCTGCATTATATGACTGACAGACAAGAACGGTTTGACCTAAAAATATCAAAATTGAAACTATGCGGAAAAAAATGGATGCCCTTGAGGTAAGCTAAAACATACCAAAAATTAATTTCAAAGTGAACTATCCCTTTAAAATGTAGTAACATGGAAAACAGTTATTTGAAGTAGTAATAATATTTCACAATATTACTGTTTTTACTATATTTTTTGATCAAATAAATGCAGGCAGACTTTTTAAAAGAGAAAGATAAAATTTAAAACATTATCAACTCCAAATAATTGAACAGTAGTATGAAAATATAGCCAATTAAAAGTCGTTTAGATCATCCAAACTTTAGCCCAATTTGTATATCTTCAACCTACAGCAACGTAACACTATTTGAGGTTTTGTTGTGCGTGACTCCTTCAGCATGTGAACACTGTGCTCAGCGTGCCAGCCTTACACTGACCACCTCATGCCACCTACAGTGACAGACAAAGAGAGCGAGCGGCCCACATGAAAGGGGCTTCATGCATATTGAAACCACAGCAGGTTCTCTCAGTCAAGAAAAAGCAAGGTGGAGAAAAAAAGACAACGTCTCAAAGCTATCTGAAACACCTAATGTATCGCCCCTATGTCTAATCCATGTTTCCCTAAGAGCTTTATGGAACAAATTGCTGCTAGACTTTGCATTTCAATGGAGTTCATTAATGCATATTCAGTTTGCTTATGGTAGAGCGGAGAATGCACCCGCCGGGACTCTCTCTCTCTCAGCGCTCCGCCAATGAGAACGGCTACATCGTGTTTCCATTTTAGTTTAATGCAGCCGACGCTAATGCATTTGAGCGGCAGGGATTCCCTTTGCTTTAAATCTTTGCATCGGGACAATTAGGATTTCTGTCAGTGTGCGATCATCAAACACTGTGTAGTGACTTGTGCCATAGCGCAGAATGAGTGTCGTTCAATGTCTGCGGTGTCGTGAGTTTCATCTGATCTCATGGGAAAATGTAGCTATTTTACGAGGTGGCGATTTCGTATGAATTAGTACAACGCATGTTAAGCGTATGAAAACATAGCCTATTCTTTTTTTGAAAAAAAGATAAAAAGTAGCCTACACATGAGGTCTAGATCCATCCCTAAACATAACCGTCACTGAGGCGTACAGTATCGTACGAAAACCTACAAATGAGATTGTACGATTTCATACGATTTGCCAAATCGTAAATAGCTATGAATTGCCATGAGTTTGTGTTGGTTTCATAGTTGTTTTTTCCACACAGGTCAACCTCTAGGCCTACACTAATGCCTGGTTCAGATTACACGATTTTAACCCGATTTTGGCACGATCAGTTTGATGTGTGGGGATTCGTAAACGACAACGGGCGTCACGCATGATTCGTTCGTTTCATAGTGGGCGACAACCGACGACGTGTCTGCAATGCTTCACGACATCACGATAAAAAGACTAGCATGTTTAATTTTTTTTTTCGGTCCTTCACTACGGGTTCCTACCAGAGTGAGTGAGTGAGTGTGTGTGTGTGTGTGTGTGTGTGTGTGTGTGTGTGTGTGTGCGCGCGCGAGTAAGTGAGTGAGTGAGTGGGTGAGTGTGTGTGTGTGTGTGTGTGTGTGCGCGCGAGTAAGTGAGTGAGTGAGTGTGTGCGCGCGAGTAAGTGAGTGAGTGAGTGGGTGAGTGTGTGTGTGTGTGTGTGCCCGCGCGAGTGAGTGAGTGAGTGTGTGTGTGTGTGTGTGTGCGCGCGCGAGTGAGTGAGTGAGCGAGAGTGAGTGAGTGTGTGTATGTGTGTGTGTGTGCGCGTGCGCGAGTGAGTGAGTGAGCAAGCAAGAGTGAGTGAGTGAGTGCGCGTGCGTGTGTGTGAGTGAGCGTGAGTGCGTGTATGTGAGTGAGTGCATGTGCCAGTGAATGTGTGTGTGAGACGGCTCGCGATGACTGGTCGGAAAGCAACATGTAGTCTGGCATGTTTCTTGTCCACGACATGACAAGATTTGAAGGAGTCAAAATCGTGTAATCTGACACTGTGACTATCATGACAGACAAAAAAACTGTGTAATCTGAACCAGGCATAAATCAGTCTTGCGACTCCACAAAGTTGAGATGTGTTTATAGATAGGCCTACACTGTAACGTTTAAAAAATAAAACTGGATGAATTTAGCGGGAGAACATTGTTTTGGTTGTGCTTCGGCTCTGTGACTGTGCGGATGAATACAGTTATCCTAATGCTCATAAAACATTCACTATAGGCTTAAGAGATTTAACCAGTTTCGATGGAAAGAATCTCAAGCTGACTAACTGAAGATGTTACTGTATCTTTAACCATTAATAGAAATGGTGCTTCCTAGAAAATAAACTCCAGCACAGCACTATACAGCCATAACGAAATGATCTTCACAATAGATAATGCTTTACAGTGAACTCTGTTAGAGAGATACATATGGCAGTTTATCTGTTCAATAAAACACCTTACTCTGTTGAGTAATAAAAACACCATCATCTCCGCGTCGGTTTTACAACATTTTAAATCCCTCAGTTCTCCATCTCTGAAAAGCCGAACTAATGTTGATTCTTGTTTTATTACGAGCTCGGTCACACCGAGATTTAGCTGCTTTAACTAATTAATACGCTTACCATAGTGAATCAGGGTTGATGCTGTAGTGACTCATTTAAATGTTAATAAAAATCAAATAAAAAAAGTTACATAGTGCACCTTTAACTTTATGCAAATGAAGAAGAGCAACTTTCGGGAGAGACATCCAATAGTAGTGAAGTCAGTGAAGCGCACGAGATCTGTCACTATCCTGTAGTGAAGTGTCGGCGGCAAGATGGATAAACTTTTTTAGCGGTCAGCAACTTTCCTATAACTTATGATATGTCAGTGGTACTCGCGTGATGACTCTGAGCCTGAATGGTTTCATGAACACAGATGGACCGGCCGGCGCTTGCACTTTCGCTGCAGAGAAACAGCCACGATGGCAAACCACACTCTCTGTTTCTTGATCATCTTTAATATCAAGCATTTTATGTACTGACTCCATCTATATTTAGTCATTTCCTTCCAAAATGATTTATTTATTTTTTTTTGCGGCAAGAAAACTGATTTGTTGTCCACGACGTGGAATTTACAAGCAATTTCTGAGTGAAAATGTATTCAAAATACACCAAATTTTCAAAGTTCACATATACAGTGACAAAGCTCAGGTGTCTACAATGATGAGGGAAAAAACAAATCCGAAGACCTTAACATGCTTCCTCAGCTGACGAAGACTTCAGTTGCAGACTTCAGTTCAGTGTGCGCTGAACATTAAGTGGACGAGAAGACAAAACGAGAGCGAGAGAAAGAGAAGAGAGGAGTATGAAAGCATCGGATCCCCCTCCTCTCAGAGCTGTCAGCATCAGGAGACGAGCCTCTTTTCTGTCGTTCTCTGAGACGGAGAGCTGATTAACAGCACTTCTTCTCTGCCCCCTCCATCCACAGAAACCCCCTCAACACACTCACCATGCAAATGTGTTTGTCACTATGACAGTATGTCTCAATTAAGGCAGACAGCGAGGAATCTCGGCACGGGGGACTCCTGTCTCCGCACGCCTGACTGACCCCCTACACACACACACAACACAGCCACCCGTCCCAAACACAGATTCTGACGAACGCAAAGGACAAAGAAAAAGTACAGAGACTAAAAGCATAGACGGAGTTGGTCGTGACAGCGGAGCAAACACCTGAGCAGAAGCACGGAAACAACGAGTGTGTGAAGAGACAGAAACAGAACGAGTTGACAAGAGCCTGTTGCTACAGTAAAGACGACACATCATTATGATAAGAGCAACATAATAAACCAGAACGGACTAAAATCAAGTCTGGCTGAACCGACCACTACTAGTCAGTGTTAATATAATTACGCTGGTTAAGGTCATGTTTATGAATGGGAATCATTGGAAAGATTGAAGAATTCTGGGTCAGTATACACCAAATATCACAGCCCTGCATCTTGAATTTTTTTTTGCACAGACGTTTTTTTTAAATGTTTTTGAAAGAAGTCACTTATTCTCACCAAAGTTGCATTTTTCAGATCAAATTTTGTGAAATAATATTACAATTAAATTTTTTTCCAGTCTTCAGTGTCACATGATCCTTCAGAAATTATTCTAATATGCAGATTTTCTGCTCAAGAAACATTTATGATTATTATCAATATTGAAAACAGTTGTGCTGCTTCATATTTTTGCTAACTATGATACATTTTTAAAGGTTTTTTAAGTAATATAAATCATCTTCACATATTACTTAACCATTATTTAATAGTCATGTGCCTCAACAAGTCATAACATTATGATATCTTTGCAAATCATTAGCTAACGATTAATTAAAGCAGACAACTGGAAGATGAAATACATGGCTTCGACCCACTGTCGTAATTAACACATTCATTTACACTATTAGTTAATACTATTAAGGAATTAATACATTATGACACATTTAATTCATAGCAATTCATATATTCCTTAATCTATTAATCATATAGAATCCTTATTAATTGCTGATGCAGGAATCATTAATAAATGGTTGATTTAACATTAACACGTGATTATCTGTGCATTAGTTAAGCATGAATTAATGCATATTAGTGCATCCGTATTGTAAAGTGTTACCGAAATGTCATTTTGATCAGTTCATGGTGTAAAAATCATATTCATACATTTAAACCACCGTCCAGTGATATCAGATAATAATATCATGTTTCTTTCATATACAGGTCCTTCTCAATAAATTAGCATATTGTGATAAAGTTCATTATTTTCCATAATGTAATGATAAAAATTAAACTTTCATATATTTTAGATTCATTGCACACCAACTGAAATATTTCAGGTCTTTTATTGTTTTAATACTGATGATTTTGGCATACAGCTCATGAAAACCCAAAATTCCTGTCTCAATAAATTAGCATATCATGAAAAGGTTCACTAAACGAGCTATTAACCTAATCATCTGAATCAACTAATTAACTCTAAACACCTGCAAAAGATTCCTGAGGCTTTTAAAAACTCCCAGCCTGGTTCATATCTCAAAACCGCAATCATGGGTAAGACTGCTGACCAGAAGGCCATCACTGACACCCTCAAGCAAGAGGGTAAGACACAGAAAGAAATTTCTGAACGAATAGGCTGTTCCCAGAGTGCTGTATCAAGGCACCTCAGTGGGAAGTCTGTGGGAAGGAAAAAGTGTGGCAAAAAACGCTGCACAACGAGAAGAGGTGACCGGACCATGAGGAAGATTGTGGAGAAGGACCGATTCCAGACCTTGGGGGACCTGCGGAAGCAGTGGACTGAGTCTGGAGTAGAAACATCCAGAGCCACCGTGCACAGGCGTGTGCAGGAAATGGGCTACAGGTGCCGCATTCCCAAGGTCAAGCCACTTTTGAACCAGAAACAGCGGCAGAAGCGCCTGACCTGGGCTACAGAGAAGCAGCACTGGACTGTTGCTCAGTGGTTGCTCAAATTTTGCATGTCATTCGGAAATCAAGGTGCCAGAGTCTGGAGGAAGACTGGGGAGAAGGAAATGCCAAAATGCCTGAAGTCCAGTGTCAAGTACCCACAGTCAGTGATGGTCTGGGGTGCCATGTCAGCTGCTGGTGTTGGTCCACTGTGTTTTATCAAGGGCAGGGTCAATGCAGCTAGCTATCAGGAGATTTTGGAGCACTCCATGCTTCCATCTGCTGAAAAGCTTTATGGAGATGAAGATTTCATTCTTCAGCATGACCTGGCACCTGCTCACAGTGCCAAAACCACTGGTAAATGGTTTACTGACCATGGTATTACTGTGCTCAATTGGCCTGCCAACTCTTCTGACCTGAACCCCATAGAGGATCTGTGGGATATTGTGAAGAGAAAGTTGAGAGACGCAAGACCCAACACTCTGGATGAGCTTAAGGCCGCTATCGAAGCATCCTGGGCCTCCATAACACCTCAGCAGTGCCACAGGCTGATTACGGCCATGCCACGCCGCATTGAAGCAGTCATTTCTGCAAAAAGGATTCCCGACCAAGTATTGAGTGCATAACTGAACATAATTATTTGAAGGTTGACTTTTTTTGTATTAAAAACACTTTTCTTTTATTGGTCGGATGAAATATGCTAATTTATTGAGACAGGAATTTTGGGTTTTCATGAGCTGTATGCCAAAATCATCAGTATTAAAACAATAAAAGACCTGAAATATTTCAGTTGGTGTGCAATGAATCTAAAATATATGAAAGTTTAATTTTTATCATTACATTAGGGAAAATAATGAACTTTATCACAATATGCTAATTTATTGAGAAGGACCTGTATATGATGTCCATGTTCATATACCATGGTATCTAAATGTTATATAAGGTTCTTGAGATGACCCGTCCCTGGCTTGTATCTTGATGTGAGATGTGAGGAGAAGGAGTTAAAGAAAGAGAGCGAGCGATGGCACTTTCCCAGGGGGCCAGACACTGATCTGGCAGAGAGAGAAGAGCTGACAGGTGAGATGACTGAGATTGTGTTTAATTAAACTCCACACGTCATTAGGGGAGAAGAGCGGAGACACGGGACTGACAACAGAGACAGAGGAAATGAATTGTGGGTGGGCGGCTCAGCGGATGGGATTGAGTTATGGCAAGCCGTCGTTTCAAATGAACAATGGCACATTTGCCATCTTTCTTCTTCTGCTGTGTTAATGTGGCTGTGAAAGAACAGAGGGACTCTTATATCTACAAAGTTGTTCTGGATGTTTGCTGGACTATGTGTTTTCCAGTCCAGCAGGTGAAACTGGTAAAGTAGCAGCGGACTTTCCTCAATGATTCATGTGTGGAGCACAAACGCTGCACTTACACACGACTTTAATACTTTGTGTATGAGAAAAAAAGTATGCAAATAGTGATACCCGTCTTGGTATGCTTTGACGTGTAACTATTAACCATAATATAAAGCTGGCAAAGTGAGCAGCTCGAGCAACACGCTAGTATAGACATCACTGCACAACACCGGCTCATCTGGCGCTGTTGTCCTGGTGACGGTGGAGCGCTGGGTGTGCAGACCCACGGGGATATCAGTACACTAACAGTGTGAGTCACCAGCAGCTGGGCACACACACACACACACACACGGGCACACGGGCACACACACACACACACTCACACGCGCAAACACACACACTCACACGGGCACACACACACACACACACTCACATGCACACACACTCGCACTCACTCGCACACACACGTACACACACACACACACACACAGGGGATTTGTCTTTACATGTAATAGTGCTCTAGTGCTTTGTTTAATTCAAATATCTTCATGCATCTCTGAAATATGGCTAATGTGTTTGTTTACAGTATTTATCTTTTATTAAAATGACTGTGGTGGCACATTAAAACTATTAAAAAATATATATGTTAATACCATGATGCTGTTCTTTCATCATGTTCACATATCATGGTATGAAAATGATACAATATTTCATATTCATATTGTATATCATATATATCATTTTAATTTCAGTTTAAGTTTTAGCTATTTTGTTATTAGCTTTGTCATGTTTTTTAGTTTTTTATATTTTAATTTATTTTTAGGCCAGTTTTAGTAATTTTTGTACCTAATCATAAACTTACTTCAGTTAGTTGCCATTTGCCAACATTTCTAGTTTTTTCCCATTTTTTAAATATAAGTTTAACTTTTTGAATTCATATTTATTTTATTTCAGCTTTATTCCAATTACTGAAAACTATTTTTAATAGTTTTGAATTAACAATAACAACATTGCACAGTAGAGTCTTACCATGGTACAAATACTAGTGCTGTCAAATCGATTAATCGTGATTAATCACATCTAACATAAAAGTTTGTATATATATATATATGTGTGTGTGTGTGTGTGTGTGTGTGTGGGAGTGTATATACATATATATTTACAAACATCATGTTAGATGCGATTAATCGATTTGACAGCACTAAAAAACATGATAAAATCACGGTACTTTATGTAAGAGCTGCTTGTCCCTTTATTTTTTTGTTGTGAAACACAGTTTGTGTTAAATATGCACACATGCTTATTTGTGTTTTGGGTGTTTATGCAGACTTTGCCACTCATGCATGTGTGTGTAAAAGGTGAGTTAATGTGTGTATGTGTGAGTGCAGCTGGTGTAATAATAGAGCTGGGCGGACCTGTGAGGTATTTTTACCTGCCGGTTTCTCCCAGGTGGCAGCGCTTCATGCTGAGTTCAGGTGAGGCTGTTAATGAGGCTAATTAGGTGTAAAGGAGGTTGGTACAAGGATCAGCTGTTCCTGGATCTGTTCTAATGATAAAGCTGCATAATCTCCAACACCACACAACAGATGACCAGCCGCTCAGACCCCCAACAGCCCAGCACAATACACCAGCAACACCACTCCCATGGGCTCCTCACCGAGACTGGGAACATATGCTGTGCAGAAGAACACATCATCAGAACACACAATACTGAGAACGTCCAACACTCAAGCATAATGAAGTTACTGACAGATAAATGATCGAAACAAGTATAAAGAGTGTCTTTACATTTACAAATTTCTCAAAAATTAACAGGATGTTCAAGTTGCTCTTTTTCATACAGTGGAAGTGAATAGGGACAGATGGTGTCATAATATCATAACAGTAATCCGTATGATTTGTGCTCTTGAAGATGTCGTGAAGTCATATGATAGAGCTGTGAGATGAACAGACCAAGATTTAAGGCTTGAAGGTACACTGTAACTTTTGGCCTTCTAGTGGTTAAAAAACACAACTGCATGCTTTTTGCAGAGGAACATTGTTTTGGTTGTGCTTCTATGCGGATGAATATGAGCCTTCACAGATAATGCTTTACAGTGAACTCGGTTAGAGAGCTACATATGAGAGTTTATCTGTTCAATAAAACACCTTCCTGATCTGTTAAATAATAAAAAGACCATTTTAGCATCACTTTTACAACATTTCACATCCCTCAGTTCTCTACATCTCTGAGAAGCCAAGCTAATGTTGATTCTTGTTTTATTACGAGCTCTGTCTCATTCTCTTTTCGCCAGCAGATTCTCCTCTGTTCGGCGTTTGTTTTAAACGGGTGATTTTCTGGATGTTGGAGATTTAGCGGCTCCATGTCAATCACACACACACACACACACACACACACACACACACACACACACACACACACACACACACACACACACACACACACACACACCTTACATCTGCCATCTGCATGTACGAGTGAAGCATGTATGCAATTTCCCCACAAAAACAATCTTGAACGATCTAAAATATAAACACTTGTTATAGCCTTACCATAGTGAATCAGACAAAAATATGTTTTGGAAGAAATATTGATGAGGTATAGACTCATTTAAATTTTGCTGATTTTGAACAACAAAAAGTTGCATCATTTGGGTTAGGGTTAAACGCAAGTGCTTGCACACACACACACACACACACACACACACACACACACACACACACACACACACACACACACACACACACACACACACACACACGGAAATGTATCAATGGGTTTCATTAATCAGTCAACACATATAAACAAACACACACTGTTCGATATTAGTGTACTGCAGGCGGTAGGTTGAGCTGATTGATTAGTTTTGAGGCCAGAGAGGCCACAGGCCATGCGAAGATCAGGACGAGAGACCTATCGAAAATCACTATGGCTCCTTCCCTGCCTCCTGCTTTTCTCTTTCTCCCTCTCATCTATGCATCATATACACAGCCGTTAACGCCCACCATGGGAGCAATCTGTCAATCTCGAGTCTCTATTACTGTGACGGTCACACACCATCTCCCACACTCAGAGTGGACCAGCGGTTCAGACACTAAACGCAAAGCAAAACAGTTCATTTACTCTGACTTCAGGTCAGTTATGTCCATTTTTATGTTGTTTTCATATTAATTAGTTCTGCTTTCAGGAGAAGCTTCACTAACTGCAGTGATTAACTCATACTGCATAATCTGTGCTCAGATATGATAGAATTGTTGAGGAAAGTTGTGCAATTACTTTGTTAAGCAAATTTATAACTATTAATATATATATAATTTATATAATTGTATTTAAAACACCCAGAGAAAACACCACTTGCATATTCTTCAGAAAATATATAAATGTATTTTAACTCATTCATTGACTGTTTTTTTTTAATCGGCATGAAATGGAAGTTGCAATAGTCTTTTGTGTCTTTTTATTCTTCCCTATTGTGACGTATATCATAAATGGTGGATCTGCGCCTAGACAAGACCACAACGCATGATGTAGTCAGCCGGATCCGGGCCGTATCCAGACCAGATGATGGACCTGCACCTAGACACGACCACAACGCATGATGTACTCAGCCGGATCCGGGCTGTAACCAGATGATGGACCTGCACCTAGACACGACCACAACGCATGATGTACTCAGCCGGATCCGGGCTGTAACCAGATGATGGACCTGCACCTAGACACGATCACAACGCATGATGTAGTCAGCCGGATCCGGGCCGTATCCAGACCAGATGAAGGACCTGCACCTAGACACGATCACAACGCATGATGTAGTCAGCCGGATCCGGGCCGTATCCAGACCAGATGAAGGACCTGCACCTAGACACGACCACAACGCATCTCTGAAGTGTCAGCAGAGATTGTGTCAACTAGACTCTCCCCTGTAAGGCCTCATCAACACGACAGCCATCGGCTCTGATCCTCCACTAACTCTTCTCCATACCTGCGTGACTCTGATCTTCAACCAGATGGAACTGGATAATATTCTGAATGTTCCAAACCAATCTGACTTCTGACCTATAATGCTGCCTGAATCATAATCATACACTGTTCGTTCATTGGCTAGAGGAGAACTGAGCGACTGAGCCTGGGTTCACCCAAGGCTTTTTTCTCCATTCTGTCACTGATGGAGTTTTGGTTCCTTGCCACTGTCGCCTTTGTCTTTTGGCTTGCTTAGTTGGGGACATTTAATATTCAACAATATTATTGATGTGCCTGCATTGACACCATTATATGAGAAATGAACTGAGCTGGATGATGACATCACTGTTTTCTCCAGAGCGGCTGTATAGATAAATTAACTAAATTAATAACTTTCAACAGAAATTAACCATCACTTAACTTACTTAATCTGGACTGTGACACTATTTTCTTCTAGATCTGCCGTACAGCCGAAACAAACTTTGTTGCATTATTTTCCTGTTATCTCTGTAAAGCTGCTTTGAAACGATCTATATTGTAAAAAGCGCTGTATAAATAAAGGTGACTTCACTTGACTAGTGGTTTTTGGATAATCTAAAAATCTTACATATTGTGCCTTTAATACACTGTGAACAGTTTTACTGTAATTCACACATCATATAGCCTAAGTTCCTTTAAACAAAATGTATTTGAATCAAAATACATCATGTTATTGTGCTTTATGTCACCACCAACGACCTCACCATCTGAATAATGCAGAGTGGAACAGGGGACAGCTATGCTTTGATTGGGCCTCATATTATATTATATTATGTAAAGCATATGCTAATTAAAAAAACAATACTCACCAAATCATATTCAATAGTTGTGAGTCTGTGCTGCCGCTGGATGGCAGTGTGGTGACACTATCGTCGGTCTGAATGCATCTGATGTTTGAACCCCCGGCAAACAACGTTTTAAAAGCGCACTTCGAGTCCGTTCCTCCAGCCCGGGACACACACACACTCACACCGGTGTTCCCTCATATTTCCGAGGTGGCGCACGTGCCATTTCCCTCGGAGAGCGATTGAATGGCTGTTCGAGATATGAGTAAATCTGAGCGAGGCGAGCGCTGTGTGTGTTTCCAGGCTGCCTAATTAAAACTCTCGAGCGCAGCGTGTGTGTGTGCGGGCGCGCGCGCGCGTCGCAGAGCAACGTGTGCTGATTCTGAATATGGGCCTATGCACAGCGATCTTGGATCTGGGTGGCAGTGCAGCTCGAGATCTGTGCACGTGTGGCTCCGTGATCTCCCATGAGTCTCTGCTGGGTCTCTGAGATCACTGCAGGCTCTTCTGCCCCCAGGATCCAGGATCCAGCACCAGCACCAGCCCCGCACAGCTGCCACCGAGAAGTGCCAGGAACAGCACCCTGTGTAACACACATGCGCACACACCAGGATATTTCCCTCTAAATTGGCATGACAACATTCACTATTTGTAGTTCTTAAGTAAATTAGGCAATGCATTCTCAGTGGTTAAACTGCACATTGTAAACTGCCTTCCTTCAGAGTATTGTTGTCTCATCATTTTGCATTTGAGTGGCATCTAGTTATCATCTATAAATTAATGCATTTTATATTTTGACAGTCTGATAAAGTCTTTCTGATTGCACTGCATATCGCATTGTGCTGAGGCCTACTGTATCTGCAGTTTCATCCTGTAGAAATAATAAGACTAGTATGTTAGTATGCCACTCTGATCAAAGTCAATATTTAAACAAACTACAATGCAACTGTCCTTTTATTCGATTTTTTTTCTGATCTGCATCTTGTGTAAAATGCCACATCTAAAACTCTAACGGCAGACATATTCAGTGTAGATTTTAGATTATGTATAGTTGTAATATGAAGACAAATGCTTCATAAATGCCATAAATATCTTGATAGATTCAAAGCTAGTCAGATTAAATATGCTTTTGACATTCACTGTCATTTTTTTGCATTAAATGAAGTTTAAAGCACTAAACCATTACTTGTGCAATAGACAAATAAAGTTTCTTTGCCTCTATTGTCTGTCTTCTGCTTCAAAGTGTAATTTCGTTGCTTCCCTACAAACATACATATTCATATGACATTCATTTACATGCAAAAATACACTGGGGAATTCATTAATAGTATCTTTTGACAAATATGTCTCTTCATGTTTAAAACAGTAAAACATAAATCTACCTGCTCCCATGTTTTACATCTGGAACAGACACAATATCACTGCTTCTTTGAGAGTAAATTAATTCACTTTGTATGAATCTAGTGTATTAAACTCATGCGTTGTGTATATAAAGAGATATATTAAACAGTTTGCTGTCTTTATATTCTGTTCAGCCTCATACTTATAAGGCAAATGTGTGTCAGATTTATGCATGCATGCCAACAGAAAGCTGCGTACATTTCCATGTATGCATGCATGTGTTCAGTGCATACAAATTAAAATGATTTTGCATGAGTCTAGTGTATTAAACTCATGCATTGTGTACAAATATGCATTAAACGGTTTGCTGTGTTTATATTCCGTTCAGTCTCATACTCATAAATTAAACGCGCTGAATTTATGCATGCCAGAAATCTACCAAAGAACACAATATTACTATGCATGCATGCATTTGCACATGCACATTTTCAGTTCATGCAAATGAATGGCACTTAGTGTAAGTCTAGTGTATTAAACTCATGCATTGTGTACAGACGTGCATTAAACAGTTTGCTGTGTTTATATTCTGTTCAGCCTCATACTCATAAAGCAAATGTGTTGAATTTCTGCATGCCAACAGAAAGCTGCCAAGCATTCCTATGCATGCACGTTTTTGCATGCATGTTTTCAAAGCATGCAAATTAAATGCATTAAATGCATCATGCATTGTGTATAGATACTCGAATATGTGTCAAATTTATGCTTGCATGCATGCCAACAGAAGGCTGCCAAAGTACACAGCATTTCCATGCATGCACATTTTCATGCGTGTCCCGAGTCCTTGTTTGCCCATCAAATTCACCTGCCATGTTTGTGTCTGGTCCTCATGTCATATTATCATTGCACGTCCAGACTTGGCTCCAGGGAGGTGCAGTGGTCACCTTACGATCCCCGGCACAGGGAAGGGCAGCTGGACACGAGTCGGTCTCCGCCACCCTATCGCTCCACAGAATGGAGGACCAGGGGCTGCAATTAGGAGGCCAAGGAGCCCGCGTACAGCTCACCTGTCAGCCAGTGTCCCAACAAAGGCGCCGCGGGGCCGGCACTATGCCACCCATGACAGGGCATCTCCATGCAGGAAAATCTCACTAACAATCCCCCCACACGAGCTGTCACTCAAACACATCGCCACAGCACCGCTGACCCCGTGGCCGACAGACTAGCAGACCCTTTGCTCAGACCAAACGGGTCACCACGGTCGCCACGGCTTAGTCACCCTGACACAGAGTGACATTAACGACAGCCGCGGCGTGAGAGGGGGCCGAGCGGATCCTCAATCACAAGAGTTGATGATGAAACCGCAAAAAGGCAGGAGACGATGAGGAGGAGGACTGACCTGAGCTTTTGGTCGCACAGCAGTTAAGAAATGTTGAAATGTCTCCATCTCACGAAAGGTTTTTTTTTTTTCTCTCGCCGCTCACTGACAACATGTCAGGAGGAAAGATGGCAGCTCAGACATCAGCCTCTCTCCGCTACCTGGGAGCCGGAGACAAAAAACTTGGCAAAAGTGTGTCAAAAACGTAGGAGTTTGGGACAGCTTGTAGGATTAACATTGTTGCATGCCGTGTGACAGCACAGCGCTGTGGTGCAATCGGCTAGCAAATATTTCACAGAGCAAGTTTTTTTTTTTCTAAAAAAGAAGAACGAAAAATGGAAAACATAACAAAAGAATATGCCAGGGCCAGAAACACAGCTAATTGGATTGTTTTGACATGCGCGCGCTGGCCGCTTCAAATGTAGCGAGCGTAATGTGTCGTTTGATTTACTGACGTTTGCGCTAATCTATTTAATTTTCTTTTAAGGGGGAAAGCGTCCACATGAATGGAGCGGCATGTTTTAATGCTGATTATCTGAAGACGAGGACGAGGACGGCCCAGGATGCTGAAGCTGCTCAAGGGGAATATCTCCAGGTTATGGGCACGAGATTTGCGTGCTTGACAGGACTAAGGCCTACTGCACTCCTCTCCGTTCACGGACCCGGCCCGCTCTTTTAAACGTCGATGTACTCGTGCATCACTACATTTTTTCTACTGCCTGCTTAGTCATTGCACAGTCCATAGAATTTGCACTAAAACCATTTAATGGTTTTGCTGCCGGTGGAGGAGTTCTGTTTGCTTTTAGGTTTAAACATTCAGAGAGAGCTGCGTAATTGACATGTTGTCTTGAAAAAGACTTCGCTTAACCGCCTTTTCCCTCACAAACAGGTGCGTTACCGTATGCACGCGGTGCATTTGACTGTTTTTCACATATTCAGATGTAGATTAAATGTATAAAGATCCATGCAGTCATTCCCCCCTGGCTGGCGGAGGCTCATCTCAGCCCATTGTTCTCTATCAGTAGACGAGGCAGATTCCTGTAATTAGCTGTCAGCGCAGAGCCCCACAGCAGCTTAGTGCTGTCCGCTCAAATCAAACTAATGAAACACAATCCCCTCAAATGTCCTGGATACAGATTTGTGGCGATATTGCACGAGGAAGTAAAGGAGGGGTGGGTGTTGTGGGTTGGCTTGGGCGGGGGTTTACCTCATCTCCATCCACAACTTCAAGATTCACAAACTGGGGTCATTAATCCGTTAATTCGGCACAATTTTGACAGCCAATTAATAGGGGTACGGAGAGAGTGATCCGTGAGCTGGAGGAGGGCGTTTGGGGTGAGGGGGTAAAGGGCTCTCAAATCCTCATGTACACATGTACCAACCAGATACTGATGTGTTTCTGATGCCATGTCTCTTTCTATCCACCTTATTTTTAACTTAAATGCGGGCATTTTTGTGCGAGGCTTCCGGTGTCGCTTCCGGCTGCTCGATATCGCAAACTGGTATTTCTTATTGATTATTTATGTTATAAATGTATGTACTGTCATAATTATAAACAAATTGGTTTGTTTTACAGTTTACTGCACTTCTTTATTCTCCTTCTTTTCTTTTTTTTTACCTGTAGTGGCTAATAAATCTTGCACATTCGTAGAAAACAGCTTTGAACGATAAGGTGGATAAACATTTACAATCCTGATTTAGCATGAAATTAATCTTGATTCGTAAACCTGTAATTCATCATAAAACGTTTTTTTTGTAAAACTGTAAATGCACATATTCTACATAAATTGCACAAAATTAGATCATACTGTTACAAAATAAAACACAACAACATACAAAAAAAAGGCTAATTTAACATCTCAAACGCGGTAGTAATTATCAGTCATAACATTTGCAATTAGATAAAGCAAAATTAAATTAATGAATTTAATTTAGAAAGACCAGCTCTCTAAAGCTACGTTCACACTGCAAGCCTTAATGCTCAATTCTGATTTATTGCTCAGATTTTGTTTTTGTTTGGCTGTTCACATTATCTCTGAAGCCTCATTCAGACTGTCAGTCCTAATTAGATTTTTGTGCATATCCGTTTGGAATCCGATCAAATTTAGCAAGTGTGAACGGCAAAAAAGATACATACCCGATTTGAGCTACATTCATAGTGGTTTAGCCTGACAAGCCAGACCCACATCAAGATGTTGGGTCTGGGAACACACCATAGACACGGCTCAATCCGAGGGGTGGGATAAACGGGTGTCTTTCAAATTCCCTTTGCACGCACTAGGACAGCGCTTCAACCAACCAGAGCGTTTTCCCACCAGCGGCGCTAGTTGATAGATTAAACTTTTGCCGTCTGGTTGGCAAAACTAAGAACACATCTTCCTTTTTCAAGAATGACTTCAGTGCTGTTTTTTGTTCTTTTCTCAAAGAAAAGCTTAACTCCAAGTCTTCCTGAGTCGCGGCCAAAGTTGATTGGAAACCCATTAAAACACAATGTTACGAGTGAGCGAGCTCCCTGTGGCAAGATGGCCGCCATGTGAGGACGTCGACCTCCATTGGCCAGCAGCGCGGACGAGACATCTAGCCTTTATTATATGATATCTATGATTGGCCTGACTAGAGTTTGGTTTTTCCAGCTCGCAAGCCTCTAGGGGGCGTCTAGATTTCTAGGCTATATGTGGTTTGAAATCTTGTTCAAATCGCATTTCAATCCGTTTCATTCTGATGGCATGGAATAAATCCACTCCTTCCAGCCTCCTCCGGGTCTGCCGCTGCCTCAGAAGAAGCTGTAGTCCAGCGCAGAGCTTGTTTGTCACTCTTGTTGTTGTTTTTGCCATATGCCTACCAACACAACGTCATTGCCAATGCAGATCATTTGGAAAATGAAAGAGCACCACGTGACACACAAATCGGATCTGAACAGTAGCGATACTTTGACAGTGTGGACAATCAATCATTTAAATCAAATTCCAATCGAATAGGCCTACACAGATATTCATATTTGGACTGTCAGTGTGAACATAGCCTTAAAAGTGACTAATATCAGATTCGAGTGTGAACTGGTTACGCTCCTGAACTGACCCGCATGCGCAAAAGAACGATAGTGAAGAGCAACGTTTTTCTCGTACAGTTTTTCCTCGAGTTTTGCTTGTAAGTCGCATGAATTCCGGTATGACCGTTCAGACAGATCTGATTTAGGACCACATATGGAGGTGGCACAAATCAGAATTGAAAATATCAGATTCCATGTGGTTTGTGCTGAAAAAAAAATCTATAAAAATCTGATCTGAATCACATATAAGCAACAAAATCTGTGAAATCAAAATAAGTGTGAATGTAGCCTTAGAAGTAATAATCAATGATGTTATAATCAATTCCAGAACATACCCGAACACCTTTTTACCCAGTTCCGTGTGGACTTCAGGGATAGTTAAAAGAAGTTTGTCTTGAGGACGAAGACCATAAACCCCTAAACCTTTCTGAATGATATAAGTTTGAAGCAAACTGAGAATAGACTCATATATATAAATGGTTTAGTCTATGGGAGGACCAAGCAGACCATCAACCCCAGCATGCAATGTGCAAGAGCTTTAAAAGTTTGCAATAAACCTTAATGCATCACGATAAACATTGTGAGGTTGCCTGGATATAACACCACAATCCAGCACAGACGTAAACTGAGTCTCAAAAAAAGGAAGGATTTACAATAAAAGCCCAATTTCAACTTTAATTTCTTCACCAGTTGCTGAAAAAGAGAGGGAGTCATCCATTAAGATTCCTTTTTATTTATATTGAGAGACTTTGAAGGGTAGTAATTGATTGAAAATGTAAAGCTTTTGATTTAGAATTTTGAACATACAAAAGCAAATTTAAATGCATTGCTTTTAGTCAATTAATGCTTGATGGTTTCATGTTGTTGGTGTGTGCATGGCACAACTTTAATAACTCATTTAATGTGGACAAGGAAACTGTTTTATTGCCACTGGGGAAAGTGTTGAAACTGCAGCCGTGCAAAATGAGCAACATGAACTATTATCAATGCATGAATCAAATTCACTCTGACACAGGAATTTCTGACAGTTTTCCATGCATCATTTATTTATTGCTGTATGTGGGCAGAGACAATCATATAAACCAGTGAAATGCACCATTCAGCCTCTAGTTTGTTGACACTCGTCTACTATATCTCAGGACACAGATCACGAGAGCTTATGTTAATGAACTATTACTGATAAATACACTGATTAACTAACAATCTATTGAACACTGCCGTTGCTGCTCCAAGTCATGCACAAGAACACTAGTAAGTCTAGTAAAATGACTTTCTCCCCTCCTGTCCTGTTGGTTTATATTGCCCCGCTGCTATTGCCCCCCGAGGGCATCAAAAACAACCGGCAACCAGAAAGCGCAGAAGAGCAGGGCGGGTCATTCATCCGTGACCAAACAGGCCGATCGGATACAGGACAGCAGGACACGGCCTACGGGCACAGAGAGGGATTTACACAGAACACCACTTAATGCACTTAAATGCCTTGTATGATCCCGTATATGAATATATACTCTCTTTAATTACCAAAAACTTCTGATCACATCTGATCCGTTCATGTAAGATATGCTTGTCTGCATTTCATAGCCATGCATTGGTTAAAATTCATAAGAGGCTGTTACTTTATTGTTTGACAGACCCTGAGCTGGAGGTACAGTATAGAAGGACATATGCATTTAAAATGAGTTTAATTCTTTCAATAAAAACCTCTTTAAAATGCACATTAGAATATTCCGGTCATGTAATGCTAACAGATGCTGTCGCGGAGGATTTGTACGTCCACTGATTGTTTTAGTGTCAGTTTAAGTCAGACATGTAGATTACATTTTTTATTTCAACAGGGAAAGCCATGATCGCTTAAAACAATCTGAGTTAAAAGATAACAGATATAGCAGAACAAACACCAATGCTCCCCTCTCGGGATCCAGAATGAAACAGATCCGTGTGGAACTTCACAGGCATTTAAATCTGATGTGAAACGGTGAACTGAATTGGCCGGTATAGACAGAGGGCATGATGGGACACGGCAACGCATCACTTCTCATGCGTCACTGTCAGACATCATTGTAGTGCATGACCTCTAAACACAGATATCCACATCACATTACTGTGTGTGTGTGTGAGTGTATATATACACTCCTGAAAAAAAAAAAGATTTTTGCTAAACACTTGTCTTGCCTACAAATTACTGATCAGGAAATTTACAGTAAGCAAATGCGCTACTTAAAAAGCCATTGCTGTCTCAGAAAAACATCAAAGACAGATTGAAGTTTTGGCCAGAATATGGGAAGCTGTGTGTGGAGTGATGAATCACAATAAAACACGGGTTGCATGTCTTCAAAAAGCTGCTGAGAAATATTAATATAAATGCATCTCCACCACAGTGAAGCGCGAGGAAGAGCCTTTTTAGTTGCGGCTTCACTGGGAAAAGTCATTTCATGCTCTGGAGTGCAGGAGAATATTGCAGAATGACTTGCTTCCCGCTTCCCACAAATGAGAAGTTTCATCTAAACAGGAACGATCAGATGTTATTTTTCAACAAGACGATGCTTCAAAAGACAACCACGAGAACCGGTCCATCAGGCTCATGTTTCGGCCTGTCAGAGTCAAGATTTGAAGAGATTTGAACCCTATAGTGAATATTTCAACTCAACACAAACTGGGAGATATTTTTCATTGGAGCCATTAACACTGAGTGGAACGACACGGACTCTTCTTACTGTAAAAGCTGTTCCGTGCAAACTTACTCTATCTACAGTATTTGTGCAGTTATTACTCATTTCTTGACCAGTGATTTGTGAATGAAATGTTTAAGAATAATTAAGGCCACTAAATATTCAACTGACACACACACACACACACACACACACACACACGCACACACACACACACACACACACACACACACACACACACACACACACACACGCTTACTTAGCTATCTAAATGGGATTCTAGATGTAATGGTTTTTATACTGTACAAACTAAATATTCCATCCCCTTACACTAGCCAGACCCCTAAACCTACCCATCACACACACACACATACACACCAGTTTTACAAATGAGGACGTCCCTAAAGAGAGTTTTTTGGAGATTTTGTTCACTTCTGGGAACAAATTTGTCCCCAAAATATAGGTAAGTACACACACACACACACACACACACACACACACACACACACACACACACACACACACACACACACACACACACACACACACACACACACACACACACAGTATATAAGCTTTAATGTACATTTAATTTAATATAAATTTGACCATGTACTAAACGAATTGCATCCTGTAATAGACTGAATAAAACCCTACCGGACTTTGTCTCCCAGTTCCTGATCCCAGCTTGTGTTCCCACAGTAAACAGGTTCGCTGCCACCTGGACGCTGCAGGTAAAGTGTGTGTTTAGTGTCCTCATTACCGCAGTGATGTCTCAGTCTGTCCGTCCACCTGCTCCTCAATGACTGAAGATTACAGCACTCGGGACCGGCCCGCTGGCTCACAACTTCATTACGCAGAGCCCTGGAATAATTCACCATACTGGGACTTCAGCACACAGTTATAATGTGTTTACCATGTGTAACGTCAGTAGAGTTTAAGTAAACGCACACCTGTTCACTCAAGGTACATATTATGTGAGTGTATATATACATATACAGTGTTGGGTAAGTTACTCTAAAAAGTAATTAGATTACTGCTAATTACTCTCTCTAAAAAGTATTGCATTACTTATTATTACTAGTAATTACTAAATCCCATATCAACCTCAACCAGTTGAACAATACAAGGATAGACATGAAACTGCTCTTTTAATTCTCTCAAATAAAAAATAAAAAATTGCATACATTTTTCTTGAACTGACCAAAAGTAATAAAGGGAGAAGGTTACATTAAAAACATACATTTTAACATTAGACGTAAAATGTTGATGTTAAATCTACTATTGAATTGTTCATTAGTCTATAAAGTGTTTAATCAGAAGTAACTGTAATTAAATTACAGAAAAATTAAGAGTAATCCCTTACTTTACTTTTTCAAGGGAAAAGTAATTAAATTACAGTAATTAATTACTTATTAATGCATTACACCCAAAACTGCACACACACACACACACACACACACACACACACACACACACACACACACACACACACACACACACACACACACACACACACATACATATATTATATACACACACACTTATGCATACATATTTATTTGCCTTTTTTCCCCAAATAATCTTGTCAGATAAATACTAAGTACCAATAACCAAGTTTAATGTTTTGTTCTTCCTTCATATATATATATTTTTTTAAATAGAAAAAATATTAATTATTTTCCTCATATTTTGATGGTTTAATCAAACTTGTAGGGTCATTAAAAACAAATATCATTTGTATGCAAATTCAAGGCTTTGTTGAGGAAAATGTCCCGCGTGCACTTCATGTCGGAAACATTACTAAAGTAGCCTAATCCAAATCACTTCTGAGGTTTGAGTCGGGACGCTTCTAACACTGACTCAGCCTCGTTTATTTACAAATGTGCTAAACATGCATTAAAATAGACCCGTCTTATTTCTGTTCTGCACTCCAAACAATTGCGAGGGAAACAGAAAAGCAGTCGAGCTTGCATATGCATGCGTGTGTGTGTGTGTGTGTGTGTGTGTGACCGTGCAGTGAGCATCCTCGCACAGAGCTGTACGGAAGCATGTCTGTCTCACTGTCTCCTGAAATTCCTTCTGGGTCAAAACTAATTGGTGCAGCTGCAGGAGAGCTGGGGTCAGATAATGACCATGAGCGCTCGGAGCACTCGGGCGTGAACGGGCCGGCACCACCGACCCACTCCAACACACTGTCACATGACAAAGAGAACAAGAGAGCGAGTGGAGGACAGATGGGAAGCAGGAAGAGAGCTTATAAGGTCATTCTTTTCCTAAATAACCCATCTACATGCTGTAAACAAGTACGGAGTCCCGTGAGATGCATGGAAAGATGCACAGCCCGTTCTTAATGTAAATGTAATTCATTGTCCCTTCCAAACTCCCCTCTTTGACTTCCCTACAGTGGGGCCCTAAAGCTTAAGGGGCCCGGAGCGACGGCTCTCTCCGAAAACATGTAAATCTCTGAAGCACCGCGGGAAGCATATGGATGAATATATGAATAAAAAAAGCCCCACCCTGACATTTGCTGTGCAGGACCTGAACAGGATCCTTTTATGATATTAATAGAAACTTGAGAGCTTATCATAATATTTCCGCAGGGTCTGTCATGGAGCTGAAGGGACGACACACACCGGCTTTATGAAAGCATCTGGCACTGCTGTGGCTTCTCAACACGCCGTCTCTCAGGAGCAGCGAGGCCGAGGAATCACACTAAACGCGGCGTTTTCGGTTTAATGAATCTAAGCACTGTGAAAAATACAGTCACAATGCACGATACTGAAGTCTGGTCAACATAGACCCAAGCAATCGATTACTTTATCAGACCGGAAGCTCACCGAGATTAAAAGGCAGGGACATAGAACATATATTCACAAATCTGTATAGAAAACATCACAAACACAAGCCGGAAATGAAACAAATCAGATCATTTTTAATAATAATTCTGGTTGGATATTTAAGTCATAGTGAAAAATCCACAAACTTAATTGAATAAATAAATAAATTAAAATAATAATAGTAATGTTTTGAAATCTTTTATGATAATAAATAATAATCACCCATGCTGTATAATGTAAGCTGTTTTCTGACTAAATAAATAAATAAAAATAAATATCCAATAATAATAATTTTCAATAAGTGAAACAGTGACTTAATAATAATAATAATAATAATAACAAAAATAATGATTTTTTTTGTAATTATGATAATTTTTTAATCCCCCATGCTGTATTATATAAGCTGGTTTTTGGCAATAAAATAAAATACAATAATAAAAAAAATAATAATATTTTTTAGTCATAGTGAAACAGTGATAGTAATAATCACTGATAGTAATAAAATATTTTTTTTGTAATTATTCACATTTTTTAATCAACATGCTGTATTATGTAAACTGTTTTCTGGCTAAATTTTTTTTATAAATAAATAAATAAATAAAACACTATTGAATATAGAAATTACAACCAAACAAATCATAAACACTGATTCATCTAATTGAATGCTTAATGCCAGTTCTGTCAGAGCACACCAAAGTCATGTGACCCAGGATAGTCCACACATCACCCAACTAATCAATTACTTTATTTAACAGGAAGAATCAAGGCAGCTAATTAAGGGATTTTAAATGGTTTCAAAATAAAAGACACCAATTAGAATACAAATGAAATGGAATCCAAAGCATCAATAACAAGCCAAAAAAAAGAAGAAGAAAAAAAGATTTAAGTATTTCCAAAAATCCAGTTGCATGTTGGTCTACTTGTTTGTGGTATCACTGATTTTAGATTTACTCGCCCCCAAATGTCACATAAAACAAGACTGAATGTGGATGGCCATGTACATGTCAATCAGAAGGCAGTTTCCTGTCTAAGTGAGCAGTTCTTGGCCAGAATTAGTAGTAACATTTGATGCTGATAGTCTGCTTATGTTTAAATAACTGTGTTTTAAAGACAAAGCAGGCTTTCATATTTCAGGTGAGACTCTACCAGGTCCCTCAGAAACCGATCAGCATTCCTCCAACATCCAGTCTCCCGTCTCTGAGAAGCATGCATGATCAATCTGCGGGTGAAAGGAAAGAAAAGCCCATGTGCATGTTGGGAAAGGTCAGACCAGGCCTGGAAGAAGCTGAGCGTGAGGAGGAGGAGGGTGAAGAAGAAGAAGAAGATGAAGATCAGCAGCAGACATCAGAGGTGTCAACATCACGACACACCACAAGAAACACCCTCTTTATCCGGCCCATATGTGGACGCTTTCGGTCCTGCAAGCTTTCGGGCGAAGAGCCAGACCTCGGCTCTTTGAGATCTATCAGAAGTGGATCGTGTGACTGTTTTCACAGAAAAATACAGCATATGCAGATACAGTATATGTGTTACAGGTTACTACACAAAGCAGCCACATTTGGAAACAGTTTAGACTCCTGTAGTCGCCATAAAGAAGAGAAACTGAAGAAATCATGTGACAAATATGTACAGATCAAACCGTGCCAGTCCCAGCTGATTCAGAAAGAGTGTTAAATACACAGTTCATAAGAAGGGTTACAATTTAAAACTATTCATAAATGGATCCCCAACACTAAATTCTTATTAGATATTTAAGTCAGTGAAACAACCACAAATGATTCAAATTAATAAATAACAACAATAATAAAAAAAATTAAAAATAAAAAGTTCTCTCAAATATTAGATCAATATTTTTAATTCACCATAATGTATTATGTATTTTGTTTTCTGAAAAAAAAATAAAATAAATTAATCTAGTTAAAAGGATAAAACAAAACAATATTTAAAATAATTTAAAAAAGACAACACTAAAGTTGAAAACAAAGCACCAAAATAAAATAAATAAAATAAAATAAAATAAAATAAAATAAAATAAAATAAAATAAAATAAAATAAAATAAAATAAAAATCAAGTTAAGGAAACAAAACAACATTCAAAATAATTTTTTTTATAATTTATTTTTTACAATACTAAAGTTTTAAAAAACAAAGCACTAAAACCACACAGCACAAGTTGAAATAAATAAAAAAAACAATTAGAATAATAAAGTTGTTTGAAAGTGCTCAAAGACACTTGATTTTGTTATTTTAAGTCTATCCTTGATGATAGACACTTCCATGCCTCGTCCACGCTCACGTGTGTTTTGGGAGGGGCTGATGGGAAACGGGAAAGGCTGATTCCCAGCGAGAGCACATTTTAGATAATAACACATAAAACTGTCATATCCAGTGCTCAGCGCAGGCTTTCAGTGTAATAACAAAGAATAAGACAGAGCCGCACACAGTGAGCTCACTTGAACATCTCAGGCATAAACCATATCCTGCAGTGTCTGACCTGGTCCACTTCAAATAATCAGCTCAAATTCGTTTTCTTTCAGGTAAGATTAGGAACCTCTTTCCGACCGGCCTTGTTGCGGCCTTGTTGAAAGCCTTTTATGAGGAAGCAGACAAGAGGCTATCGGAGCAGAAAAAGTCGACAGAAATCACATACATCTTTTGCTTACTTCAAACAGCTCCGCTCTCCAACATTTACCCAGGTAAACGAAAGGCACAATACGTTTATTTCAACAAAAATGAACTCAAAAGGCAGCTTGGTGTCAGTCACAATTTTAGCGAAAGGTCTGTGCGCTAGTATGTGATTGATCAAAGAGCAACGCTTGCTAGCCAGGCTTCCCAACACTTAACGCCTTCTCTGAACCTTTCATCCTGATAATTAAGAAGCTTTCTGAGGGGCAAAAGCTAAAAATATTCAACTGCATCCAAAGACCCTCAACCTACACTGATGTCTGTCAGTAGGCCATAGCATTTAATGGGCAGAGACGTGGAGTATCCAACCGCATTCGCCACGAAACACACTCGCTGGGGGCGAAATAAGGTGGATATTTGAGGGAAAAAAATGGTTTCTGAAGATGAAAGTCCAAATGGAGTCTTGAGAGAGAGCTGATGAGAGTGTGTTGACCGCCTGAAAGTAGCCATGGTGAAACAAGCATGGCTATTAGTGTCACTGGTGGCCTTGAAATGGCCAAACAAAATTACGGTTTGGGCGAGAGGTGGTTTGATTCGGATGCGCTCGCTCCATTATTTGCTGAAGAGCTAGAGCAGTGCTTTAAAGGAGGATTTGTGACTGTGAGCTCAGAAGTTGGAAAGGAAGAAAAAGAGCCACGTTTTAGCAGGCGGAATGTTGATTTCTCAGTGTGAGAATCTATAACATGCGTTAATATCAAGCGGCAATCTCCCGGTCTCTCTCTTGAAACCAACACGGAAGTGAATTAAACGGCAATTCATCGACTGGCCACTTGAGGCTGGCTGCAGAAGTGAGTCAAATCTGCATCTCCTCCATGTTAAAATACCCAACTTTACAGCAGAAAAAAACATGTTTACAGCCTGGAGCAAAAAGTGGCTTTGGTCTATACAGCTAATTTTGCCCTTCATGACAACTGTGAGGAGGGTGATTATTTTAATAACTCATCCGTTTAAATTATAATAAGCCTTAAATTTCTGCATAATTAAGTGTGTCCACTTTTGAGTGACAGGTGTCCCGCTGCTGTGGTCATTAGTCATCATTAGCCATTTGTCTGCTGTCTGTTAGCCATCACGTTACCTCAGATAATTGTCTGACTGTAAAAATAAATAAATTCGGGAGTGACGCGCTGCCAAGATGGCGACGGTCGGCCACGCCCACTTTAGGCTTCAAAAACGGTCTTCAGAAACCTACGGGTGACATCACGGACACTACGTCCATATTGTTTTACAGTCTATGGTTAATACGCACGAGAGAAATATGGAGCAGTGTTCATCTCTATTGGCTGATGTGTTTTTCACTAGTGACTGTAGCAAGCTGTGGAAAGGGTTTGGTAAAACATCTATGATTAAACATATGCAATATGTTCTTGCAAAAACAAAGATTGCATCAGAAGAATACACAGCTTTATTGGCCATCATGTTCCTCGAGGGGCGAACTGGACCCTGCTGTCCAGCCTTGACCCTTGTGTAGGATCAGCTGAATTGTGAGATTGATGACTGGGCAGAAAGACACTGATGGCCTTTGACCTTTGCCCTAATGACCGTCTTCTCTCCAGGCTCGACTCGACTGTGAACCATAAGCACACGAGCTCAGCAGAATCATCTCTCGTCTCGCTGGATCCGGCGCTCAGCGGTGTCTGTGCCGTCAGCATATCCCTGAGGTTATGGAAATCCACCTTCATACATCCATTTTTTTTATTTTTATATATACTATATGCCATGAAGCCAGGTCGATGCCGGTTGTAAATGTTTGTTGTACCACTTTGGAACAAATGATCGCTTGCTATTTTTATTTCATAACGTTATCACAAAATAAAGGACCAGTATCAGTTATTATTTCCTCATCCTCATGTCATTCCAAGCCTGTATGCTGTGATCCTTTCTGTGTGTTTTTAAAGAGATTCCTCTTGTAGCTTTTACATATGATAGTTCACAGTGACCACATTCTTCAAGGTACTAAATAAATAAATAAACAATAGACGAACAAACAAACAAACAAACAAACAAACAAACAAACAAACAAACAGATAAACAAAAAAAGTCAAATTGGATGCTGTCTCTTCATGTACCTTTTAAGATACAAATAAGAACAAAATAAATAAATAAATACATAACTAATAGATAGATAGACATACAGACAGACATATATATATATAGACAGACGGACAGACAGATACACAGATAGATACTGTAGATAAGTGGATGGATGGATAGACAGACAGATATATAGATAGATAGATAGATAGATAGATAGATAGATAGATAGATAGATAGATAGATAGACAGACAGATAGATAGATAGATAGATAGATAGACAGACAGACAGATAGATAGATAGATAGATAGATAGATAGATAGATAGATAGATAGATAGATAGATAGATACACCATAAAACTATTTTAAAGTAGTCCACATGACTCCTGTAGAGAAACATACTGAAAGTGAAGTCATCACTCTCTGATCATGGCAATGTGTGTGTGTGTGTGTGTGTGTGTGTGTGTGTGTGTGAATGTGTGAATATGTGTGTGTGTGTGTGTGTGTGACCTCTGGTATCAGACGAATCAAGACTGTTGGAAATCATCACTGGATCCAGGGATGGATTATTCCACCAGACTCTCAGCTGACAGGCTCTTCCACCAGCGACTCAAATCCCTTCACTGGGTCTCCTAAAGCCTCGAGAAGCTCGCCGTGCATCTCCAGGTCCACACACACACACACACACACACACACAACACAGCCGTGAACTGAAGCTCCTGCCTGAAGATCAATGGAGCAGTGTGACTCAGATGAAGGCCGTTTCTCTCGCCGCGGACACACACGGATCAGCGACGCTTTGAAGCGATGTGCTTGAGGAAGTGATGAACGAGCTGATGAGAGGTGGAGTGGAGGAGGAGAGGAACGAGAGCGTCAGCGACAGCTACTGGACTTCCAGACCGGAGAAACACTCGTAAATCACGTCACCGGAGCCGCTGACCTCCGGCCGGCAGCAGAGGTGTAAGAGACATGCTCATCTTCTGCTCTTATACTCCAGCAGAACATCTGCACTCATCCTCATCGCTTCTGTTTTCAAAACACAACCGGCTGGTCTTGGGCCGAAACACTGAGAGATATTAGGCCTCGTTTACACTGCAGGTCTTGATGCCATATTCTGATTTGTTGCCTATATCCGATTTTTTCAACCGTCCGTTTACACGTTAATTCAACTGTGACCCATATCCGACTCATGTGTTTACACTTGACATACTATCTGAAACATCGCCCATGCTTAAAGGGGGTTCTTGCACAGATGGACGAACGCGAAATTTGCTTGATGCTAGCTCTGCGATATATGAGAAGTTCGCCAAACATCACCATGATTATGAGGCGGAGGAGGACGAAAAGAGCCTTCATCATTGCATCATTGCACATATACATATTGTATATTGCATATTGTGGCGGGCTTTAACGAGGAGCAGCGGGTCAGAAATTTTAGGATGACAAGCCAACCTTTGATATGTTGTGTCAACGTTTGTCCACATTCCTGTCCTGTGACGACACAGCGTTTCGTCTCTTTGCAGACGCGCGTCAGGTTATCTCTCGTCATTAAACCGCGGAGACGTCGCCTAATGCCTCAGAAAATCCGATCTTCCTGTTTACATGACAGTCGCACTGGCACATATCTGATTTATTTCCACATATGAAAGAGGCCTGAAACCGATCTCGAAATATCCGAATGCATGAGTTTTTTTCCTGTTTACACGGCCATAGAACACATCCAATCTGTGTCACATGTGAGCGAAAAATCGTAATTGGGTCACATTTCACCGATAGTGTAAACGAGGCCTTAGACTACATGTGATTTAGTCTCAGCCTGAGAGTCGCTCACGAACCGTTGGCTGAACGTCTGATGCACATGACACACTTTTCTAGAAACACTTCAGGAGTTTCAAAGTCGTGATCTGATTGGTTGAATTCTACAGGATGTTCGGTGAGACTAGTGTTGTCAAAAATATCGATATTTCGATAAATATCGATACTGAAATATCTGAACGATACCAATACTAATTTCCCGTAGTATCGATACTAGCCGAGCTGTCACTTTCACTTCTCTCCAAAGGCGCGTTGACAAACACCACACGCGCACTCGTCTCATTCGCTCTGATTAAATAGCAAAAGTGAAGTGAATGGGGCCGATCACACCTGACGCGTTTTTTGCAGTGAGAGGCGCCTGGTTTCAATTGGTTTCCAGCGAGCGTTCTGCGCGCTGTTTATGCGCTGCTGCGCCTCGCGGGCCTTCCGTTTTAGTGATGAAAGCTAGTTGCTTGAACGCCCGGAGAGTGCGATGATGGAGGATAAACTTGTGGTGCTCTCGAGGGTTACGACAGGAGCTTAACGACTTCACGAACCGTAACTACCACAATGTTAACAGAAAGTAAATAAAGTTAATAAAAGGCTGATTTTGACGTTTACTTGACTGACAGGACAGCTGTTTCAGTGGTTGCCTAGCAACATAACAAACGCAGCGCACTGCTCGTTCTGTGTGATGAGTGCTGTGTGCCTCGCGTGTTCGAACCTGAAAAAATGCGTTAGTTGTGATCGGGGCCTAATATAGCAAAGCACCTGAAAGACCGACACCCGGATCTATATAAATGATTTCGAGAGGTTGGTAACTCTTAACATTTCTGAAACATTAACCAAGATGGCCTTTGTTGTTGATATGAGTGTGTGTCGTCTCGTTTTTTCACCGTAATTCTTAAATTTAATATAATCTGACTGAGGAATCTTAGACAAGTAAATATTTTAACTGTGGTCAAATGTAAATTAACTTGTGCTTATTTAACTTTATTAAACAAATAATTATTTAATTCTGCAATTTGCCTTCATTAGCGATTATCATCAATTTGATTACACAGATACTAATCTCTCTGAATTCAATAATGAAATGCCTTTAACTGAAAATTGAATGTTTAATCTTATTATTATGCATTACTGACACTCTATCCTCCAATTTGATACTGTTAAGTGCTTTGACACAATCTGTATTGTTAAAAGCACTAGGCTATATAAATAAAGGTGACTTGACTTGATGTCGATCCAGTGAGCATTGTTTTCGCGTGTGATGCACGTTTGCGTTTAAATCTGTTCATCAAATAACGTTAAGGTATAAACCAGCATTTATGCTTTTGAACCAGTGCACTACCTCAGAACATTTTTGTTCATGTAAAATATCCCTCATTGTCATGTCCTAGACTTGTTATATTTAGCTTTAAATAAAAAAAAAATACCCCTTAATATTGTGGCAGTTTTTTTCTCCGTGGTATCGAATATCGATATTTTTCAAGGTATCGTATCGAAGTTAGAAATTCTAGTATCGTGACAACACTAGGTGAGACGTGTGTCGCGTTTTTTATCGGTCCGCCTGGAAACAAATGCCGTGCCGCCAAAACCCCTCGTGGAAGAAGAATGACGATGAGCTCTTACCAGGATCAACTAAACGCTGGATATTCAAAAGTATGTGAAGTCCATGGCTCTATTGTTGCAGTAATCTTGCACAAAGTCCTTGAATTAATAATTTATTAGATGCACGCCGGTCTGTTATTGTAGGGACATCGACATTATATTGTCACGCCCCTAAACATGACGCGGAACAAAACGCACTGTGATTGGTTGCGTTACATGTCAGTCAAACGTCTTTAGCCGAGAAAAGCTGTGATAGAGTCCAGACCTTCTGCCGTCAGTCTGAAGCTCTGGCGACGCGAGACTACATGTGATTCTACATGAAATACAAGCTATTATGATGAAGGATATAAGAATACAGACTGTTATGTTTGAAGAGATCTTTTGTAGAGGATTTGTCTGGTGTTAAGGTCTGTCTCTAGTTTATTTCTGGAGATTCTCTCTAGCGTGAACTGAAGGGCGATTTTAACACCAAGAGTGAAACAAATCATGGACTAAAGGTCTATTCACACTGAAAGTGAAACACTTTGTTTATTCGGTCACACTTTAGTTTAGGGTCCAATTCATACTATTAACTACGACTTTTACCTCAATAAACTCCTAATTACTGCTTATTAATAGTTAGTGAGGTTGTTAAGTTCAGGTATTGGGTGGATTAAGGGATGTAGAATAAGGTCATGCAGAATAAGGCATTAATATGTGCTTTATAAGTACTAATAAACAGCCAATATCCTAGTTATATGCATGCTAATAAGCAACTAGTTAATAGTGAGAACTGGACCCTAAACTAAAGTGTTACCGTTATTTCATGTGGTTTAAAGTAAAATAAATGTATTATAAAATAGTATGACATTAACTGATTTCACCCGTTTTGAATCCAAAACAATTCACTGACAATGAAGATTTTATTCACAAATTACACTTTAAACTTTTTTTTTTTTTTTTTTTAATCAAGTTGTTAAAAATAAAGGAAAAGTTCCTGTCATTACTTACAGGCACTCAGCTAAAGTCACTCCAAACGTCATTTTCTGTGACAATCAAAGGAGAATGTTTAAAGAATATTTATGTAAATTTGACATAATGAATCAATTAATAAATAAACTAATTAATAACAAATATATAAATAAAATGGGTAATAATATATATATATATATATATATATATATATATATACACACACACACACACCAGTATATATATATTTTTTTATAATTTTTTTATTTATTTATAAATACATAAAGTGAATGCAAAAGCCATTTGATATTACAAATTGTTCTAGTATGTGTGTATATACTGAATGTATGTATATATATGTGTGTGTGTCTATATATATCAGCTTTCTCTCTCTCTCTCTCTCTCTCTCTATATATATTTGAAATTAAATATCATTATATTAATATGATTTCTGAAGGATCATGTGACACTGAAGACTTGAGAAATGATGCTGAAAATTCAGCTTTGATCACAGGATATAAATTACACTTAACTATATATTCACATAGAAAACTTGTAATAAAATTTTTAATGATATTTCACTGTATTATTATTTACCGTTCTTACAGAAATAAATGCAGCCTTGCCCATCACTTCTTTCAGAAACACTCTTAAAAACTGTAATGTGCTAGTTCTATGTAAAGTGAAGAAGCTTTGCACTGTGACCAGTACAAATAAACAAAACTGCTAAGTTATAAAACGGGAAGTAATGAATTAATTTGTATACGGGTTCTTGTTCACCTCATCATGAAATCCTCAGAACAGTCTCTAGACGTCGAGAGCTTCGGCCTCTCTCTGTCCTGGACATCTCATCCGCTCCAGCTTCTGTCCCCGTCCACATCTCTCAGCTCATCCTCCTCTTTCCCACCAGACACGGCTGGAGAAAAAAAAGAAAACGTTTGGGGCAAAAAAGAGAGAAATAATTGGATTCCCAGCTTCCACCTCCTCCTTCCCCCACGCGTCGGACACCGCTAATTAACAACAGGGAGAGTCAGAGAAAGCCTGGAGAAAAAATCTGCTGTTTGGATTGAAAAAAAAAAAATGAAAAAAATTTGACCGGCAACATATTGTCTCGTTCACGTCCACACGGGCTAATAACAGCTAGTGGCTGGTGCACGAGAACGAGAAGGCGTCAAAACCTGGCAAAGTCACTCATTCATAAAATCTCAATGTGTGACTATAGCTCTAATTACAACCCACGTCGGCCTCAATTAGACCACAGCCTTTCTCTCGGCGTTAACTCTTAATTAATGTATCGCCGGTTAATTACAGGTTCTGCGAGAGGGGCTCGCTGGGGTTCTCAGTGGGGGGTTTAGGGGGGATTTCTTTACATCAGCTCCGCTCCACAACCAAACCAGCGGCCTTCACTGACAGCTGAACACAACACACACTGATAACCAAACCAGCGGCCTACACTGACAACTGAACACAACACACACTGATAACCAAACCAGCGGCCTACACTGACAGCTGAACACAACACACACTGATAACCAAACCAGCGGCCTACACTGACAGCTGAACACAACACACACTGATAACCAAACCAGCGGCCTACACTGACAGCTGAACACAACACACACTGATAACCAAACCAGCGGCCTACACTGTCAGCTGAACACAACACACACTGATAACCAAACCAGCGGCCTACACTGTCAGCTGAACACAACACACACTGATAACCAAACCAGCGGCCTACACTGTCAGCTGAACACAACACACACTGATAACCAAACCAGCGGCCTACACTGACAACTGAACACAACACACACTGATAACCAAACCAGCGGCCTACACTGACAGCTGAACACAACACACACTGATAACCAAACCAGCGGCCTACACTGACAGCTGAACACAACACACACTGATAACCAAACCAGCGGCCTACACTGACAGCTGAACACAACACACACTGATAACCAAACCAGCGGCCTACACTGACAGCTGAACACAACACACACTGATAACCAAACCAGCGGCCTACACTGACAGCTGAACACAACACACACTGATAACCAAACCAGCGGCCTACACTGTCAGCTGAACACAACACACACTGATAACCAAACCAGCGGCCTACACTGACAGCTGAACACAACACACACTGATAACCAAACCAGCGGCCTACACTGTCAGCTGAACACAACACACACTCAACTTCAGAAACCAGTGATCTGAAGAGCTGCACATCGGCAGAAGTCACTCAATCAGCAGTTATTATGAACACATATGTTACAAGTTAGTCATCTCACTTTTTTCTCCAAGGCTGGTCATTGCTTATTTTAAGTCTGTTACATAAAAAGGTAGATTGGTCTAATTTGAACTGATTAGCCATAACTAATTGCGAGTTGGTCAGACTAGTTCTTCATCCACCGTCTGTGTTCATGCCACTAGTTCAGTTTGACATTAGCATGTTTATAAGATATCAATCTTGTCTATCAATAGCATGAAAACACTTGGAACACATAATGAGTGAAATTTTATATCATTATTTTTTAGAATTGGATGAAAAGTAAATTATTTTAATTTTGATTGCACTGAGTGTGGCCCAGTTTTAGAAGCTAGACTTTAAGTCACTGTATTTATGAATAATATTTATATATTGCAACAAAGCATTTCCAATTTTGTGTTGTATGAGTGTTTCTTCAACCATGGCCACTTTAAGCCCTGTATTAAATAATAATAATAATAATAATAATAATAATTTTCACCACAAATCATGTATTTTGTGTGTTTCAATTAAATTAAATGTATGATTTTTATTTTTTATTAAAGATTAAGTGAAGATTTAATTTTCACACATAAATATTGTACTGTTTGTTCAGCTTATCATGTATTTAAAAAACAAATTAATATTTTCATATTTTAATTTAAATTCCAGGTCTGGGATCAAGGTAAAACTATTAATATATATATATATATATTTTTTTTTATATATAACAAAGTATTTTGAAAAATAGAAAAAAAGAACAAACAAAAAAAAAAACAGTTACAAAAAAGCTTTAATTTTTGACAATGCTTTTATATATCAGAAATAAAAAATCTTTAATAGAAATGCACTTTTGAAACAGTAAAATCTTTCAATATGATTAAAAATATGATCATTTTTTATTAAGAATTACATTTATCAATATTTCTCAGTTTATACTTAAATTCTGGTCACACTTCAGTTTAGGGTGAAATTCTCACTATTAACTATTAACTGCGACTTTTGCCTCAATAAACTCCTAATTACTGCATATTAATAGTTGTAAGGTTGTTATTAAGTTTAGGTATTGGGTGGATTAAGGGATGTTGTAATATCCTAGTAATATGCATGCTAATAATAAGCAACTACTTAATAGTGAGAATTGGACCCTAAACTAAAGTGTGACCAAAATGACACTATCATAAACATTTCTCACAACTAGTCTACCAAATCGGAGTCATTTTTTCCTGGACCTTGCCGTAATGCATTCTGGGATTGCCTACATGCAATCCTGCCTTATAAATGTGCCAGAAAAAGACATAGTGTTTATTTCCCTAATGCAACCGCACACTTCCTGTTCAGTCTTACACGTTTCATGTGTCCGTGTCTTTTGAAGGGTGTCTTCCATTGTCTTTCCCAGTTCTTGGAAGCAGCGTTGTGGACACCATTTTACAGCTCCTGGAAAAGAGAGAGGGGTCGAGAACAAGAGATCAAGAGAAGCGCAGGAGACATCAATGAGAGAAAGAGGTGGGAGATGGCGAGTGAAAGCGAGGGAACGAGCGAAAGAGGAGAACAAAGCGCGTGTGAAAGAGAGCAAGAGTGAGAGAGGAGGTGAGAGGGAGACGTTTGTAAGTGTGTTCGCGTCCAGAGAGAGCGAGAGAAAGGAGGAGAAAGTCAAGAGAAGAATGAGAGCGCTTTCTCCTGCTGTCCCTGCGCGACAGGTCCCGCTCGCCTTTCCATGTGTTAATTACACATGTAAGGCTATTATAACCCTGCTAGGACTCCCGCTGACTGGGAAAATGAAGGCGGCGTACTCCAGCGCCAGACTCTCACACCGACTAAAGATAATAGTTTCCCTCCTGCATTTTCACAGGCCGCGGTAACTAACTCTGAGACGGAGGCCAGTCGGGGAACACGGTTAGCATGGAAATGTCCGTGTAACTACCTAAGAAAGTGTGTCGCGCGGAGCCTGGTGTTTCATTTAAGCCGTCGCTCTGTTACCAAAACCTGTGATCCGACTCAAAGCCAGGTGCCTGTGAAATATCAGGAGTGTGTTTCTGTGCTTCACTGAGGCACACGCACACGTTTGGAGATGCTATAGGAGGATTTATTAAATCCTAAAGGTTTTATTTCATTGTTTAGACTTTTGATTTGCACCTGCTGATGATAAAACAGGTGAAAAATCCCACATTGAAGAGATAAGACTCGCAAGACTTTTCCCTAGTTCTGACCAGACAAGCAAGACTCACAGTTTCAGAAACGTCTAATATTTATCATTTTCGATATTTATAAATCTGTCTGTAATATCTGTAATACTGTGGTAGTTTTTTGCAAACACTTTACATTAAGGTTTCAATTGTTAAGGTTAGTTAAGTACATCAGTTAATAGTGAAAACTACTAAAGCATTTAATCATTTACCAATCAGTGATTAAAATCTGTTAACATTAGTTTATGAACCTGAACCAACAATGAACAGTTGTCTTTTTATAGATAATGTTAACAAAGATTAATAAGCACTGTAACGGATGTATTGCTCATTGTTAGTTACAGTAATATTGGTGAATGCATTACCTAACATTAACTAACGTAACCTTATTGTATAGTGCCGCCATTTTTTACAACTTAATAATAATGCTGTGCGTTAAATGAAACAAACAAAATAGATTTTTAAATAAAAAGCATTATTTAAACATTTTTAATATTTATAAAATAGTCTAATAAAATGAAGTATGAAAAGTGCCATGAGTTGTGGTAGTATTAACAATTATTAACAATAACATATAATATTGCGGTAAGTTAATAAAATAAACAAAATAAGAATTAATATAAATATTAATAATAAAAATAAGTGCCATGATATTGACATAAAGTCATAATTCTGTGGTAGTATTTATGATTAACGTAATAATGCCGTAAGTTAATGTAAGAAAAAAATTGTTTTGAAAAAAATTAAATAATCTTTTAATCTGCTTCTGTACTTTATCTATAGATGTTCTTAAACATGTGAATATGCATCAGTTAAAACATCAGATTGTGGTGTTTTTAGACATGATAATACCATGGTATTCGTTTAAGTACCATGCTTGCTACTAAGAATATGTAAATGCCATGATGCATTAATGAGACATCTTTAAGCATGGCCTTTTATACCACAGTATTACCATTTGACACCCTCAGTTTTCAAGGGTTTCTGTACAGCATAATTGTTTTACATTATAAATAGTCAAATGAAATGCAGTGCTCTCGATGAAGTGTGTACTTACACTCGTCTGTTGTTCACACGAGGACACAGAATGAAGCCAATAAGCTGAAGATGATCTGATCAACTTCCCTCACAGCAGGGCATGCTGGGATAGCACTCGGTCGACATCCTGCCCCGGGTCACACGTCTTCATGAATATTCATGACGGAATTTCACAGCTCGCTCTGGATCTGCAGCAATCACAGGATTTAAATTCATTCATTAAATTTTTTTTTTTTTTTTAAAGAAATTATCATGTGACTTTTTTTTATTTTTAGAAAAGCATTGTTAAGAACAACAATAAGAGCGATGCGCTTGTTTATCATACACATCAAACGCAGCCTCGACTCTTAATGGTGAACCTTCAAGGACAAACAAAGCCTGAAATAAGAGCGAGAGGGTTTAACTCAGTGTCTTTGTGTTTAAACAGCACAAGGCCATCGGAAAGCTGATCTCGTATTCTCCTGAGCTTCTCCTCATAATGTCTGTTAATCTACAGCTGCAGGGTTTGCAACTGACCTCCTTTTCAGTTTGACGGCAGAAAACGCTGCAATATTTCCATCCCTCCTCAAGCTTTGATGAGTTTGATGCGGTTACATCGGAGTTCAGAAGAAGAGGCCGACGCTCATATCACATCTCCTGCATGGAAATATAAGTTTGAGGAGATGCATTCAGGCTAATAGGCTATCAAATGCTGAAGCAAACCTGTGTGCTTTCATTTTTTCCTTACGCTGCATCATACAACATCCGTTCATCGTGAACCTGGCTGATCGCATCTAAAAAAAAAACTAAAAAAAACATAAAGCTAATAACTAAAATTAAATGACACATCAGCTTGTGATAAAAAGGACAAAAAAGGACAAAAATAAATAAATAAACAAAAAGCTAATAACTAAAATTAAATGACACATCAGCTTGTGATAAAAAGGACAAAAAAGTACCATTAAAGTAATGTTAAAATAATAAAATAAATAAAATTATATAATAAAATAAAAAGTAGGTTAAAAAAAATGTGTATAAAAATATTATAATAAAATTACAGGAATGTACTATGATATTGAGTCATGGTAATGTGTATTCATGATAAGTTAATAATATTGCTGTGAGTTAATAAAATAAACAAAAAAATAATGAATATTTGAAATATTTAAATAGAAATCTTATAAAAAATAATATTAATCATTTTAAATATTTAAATATTCGTATAATAGTAATAATAATAAAATAATAAAAATAAATATTACAAAGTACCATAGTGACAAAGTCATAATACTGTGGTAGAATTTATGATTAACGTAATACAAAATAATGCCTTAAGGTAATAAAATAAACAATATTTTAAATAAAAAAATAAACAAACACTTCTTCTGTATTATATCTATAGATTTGGTCAAACATGTGAATATGTATCAGATATTTTAGACGTGACAATATAATGGAGTACTATGTAAATACCATGGTATCATTCATAAATCTACTATAATAGTGTCTCGTTTGTGGGGTTTGATGTCATTATGTGTATCGAGATTCTTCAATAACACTTTTCAATAAATTCCCATTGGTTAACATTAATTAATGCATTAACTTACACTGAGCATTACATTTTTTACAGTATTATAATTATTATCATTGTTACTTCATGTCGGCTCAGGTCCATTACATAATATTAACATATGCAACTTTTGATTTTAATAATGTATTAGAAAATTTTGAAATTAACATTGATCAAATGCTTTACATAGAAGCATTTTGCATTGTTAGTTCTAATGTAGTTTACTAACGTTACCAAAGTGTTGCCAAATTCTCCTTCTGTGTTCCACAGGTTCGGACCTCATGAGGGCCAGTAAATAATGGCTGAATGTTCATCGTTCCTTTAAAATGTCCCTTTCAGCCTAAAGTGATGCGAAACCCTATTAAACTGCACTTATCTTGCGGACAGATGTTTTTTTCCCTCTGGCCAGCGGTCGGGCAGGTTCACGAGCGGGGCAGATCTCGACCCGAGACAGAGATTGGCCGGTTCCTGTCGAGCTCCTCGATTAGTGCTGTCAGCCCCACAGCCAAGCTGTTTCTAATGAGACGTGCAGACAGAGAGATGTCGCGTCCACGGGTGGCCCTCTCACTCGAAAATGAGACTGGTCGACACGTACGTGTGACAGGGAAGGTGGGAAAGGTGACAGAGGACGGGGGTGGATGTCACGGGGGGCGGGGGGGCGAGACGGGTCAGCCGAGGGCTGCCAGAAACATGAGATGAGTGACAGGTGAAGCGGGTGAAGAGATGTCAGGGAGCCGTGGCGTCTGCCATCCCAGAGACATGAGTGGATAATTACATGGTCAGTGATGTTGCTCGGCCTCTCCAGCCTCTTTATTTCCCGGCTTCTTCTCGCACGGGTGAACCTCCGCGAGGCCTGTGGGAAAGAGAATAACACTGATTATTGAGCAAAATAATACAACTTACATGTACACGCCAACACAGGCTCGTTGGGAAATTACGTATATTACGTTGCTTGCATGTTTTGTGACACTCGCAAGATTAAGGGCCCTATCTTACACCCGGTGCAATGCAGCGCCAGGCGAGACGCAAGTGTGTTTTGCTAGTTTCAGCCTGACGCAGTTATCATTTTCACGTCCTGCGCCACGTTGTTTAAATAGCAAATGCATTGCACCCATTTGTTCGCCCATGGGCTGCTGATCTGAGAACGAGGTGTGTGTTCAGGCGTATTGTTGGAGCATTGCTATTTTGAGGAACTGAAATAGATTTCTCCATTGACCAACTGAAACCTGCTCTAATGTCAATGGCGCAATATTATTTTTTTGTTATTTAAAGGGAGCATTAGTAAAATGCGTCTATAGTCACAACGTGTGTACACTCTGCTTATTACACACACACTCTACTTATTACACACACACTCTGCTTATTACACACACACTCTGCTTATTACATACACACACTCTGCTTATTACACACACACACTCTGCTTATTACACACACACTCTTACACACACATACTCTGCTTATTACACACACACACTCTGCTTATTACACACACACACTCTCTGCTTATCACACACACACTCTGCTTATTACACACACACTCTTACACACACACACACTCTGCTTATTACACACACACTCTGCTTATTAAACACACAGGGACACGCATCAGCACACAAACATGCCAAATATATATATATAAAAAAAAAGGATATGATGGAATCCGGCTTGTCCCGTAGATCTTTAACCTCGCGCACGAGCAGATCCGTGTGAGCTCTGGAAAGGCGTCCAGATGAGACTCTGATTGGTTTATTGGACGTTACGCCCAAATAACACCCATTACTGAGAATAGGGACAACCATTTTCCGACCATTTTTCCCGTCGTTAAACTAGCAAAAGTGGATTCGGACACGCCCTAAGTGCACTTGCGCCGTGACCATGCACTTAGATCCTTAAAATAGGGCCCTAAATGTTCAGTGAGTGACGCACAAAACCCCCAAATGTCCAAAAACATGGTAATATCATGGAGGCCTTTGGTACTTTCTCCATAATCATTCTCATTCTTAGACTTCACACACATCAGAACAAACTCACGCAGATAACGGACAAAGATTTGCTTTACTTTCAATACCGACCTATACCTTGTCAATGGACCAGTTTGGGACACATAATTATTAAATTATTTGTATATATTTTATTTATCTACATGTCTATTTCTATTTATAAATATGTGCAGATTCAGACACCGCACATGCTTCACAACATTATTAGTTTTAGTCTTTTGTCACTAATCTTTTGCTTTAGTGCACCACTAAGAAATACCCATTTTAGTCAGTCTAGGATTACATGAAGCGATTGAGAATATAGAAGAACTGTGTGCAAGCGTACCTTGGAAAAAGCTGTTTTAGAAGCAAAGAGATGTTATATAAAAACTATTCATGCCATTATAAAAAAAAAAAAAAAAAAAAAAAAAAAAAATTCGTTTTCCCTTTCCTTTAAAAACATCCTTACTTTAGTGCATTTTTTCCTAAAGTGCTTAAAACCTTTCAAAACATTAGTTTGCATGACGGTTGTTTTGAGCATTTTGGATTTTATTGAAAAGAATTAGGCTCATGTAACCAGAAGTTTTAAGATATATGTATGAATATGCTTTTAAGTTTTTAAAAATAAAGTGTAAGATTACATTCTTTGTAATCTTCTTTGTTGAGCCAAATATCTTGAAACTTGCATTTTCCAGGCAATGTGTGTCTGTGAAACGTCGAGGTACCATCGTAATAGTTTCGTGCATGCGTAACGTGAAACACGTAGCGTAACGAATAAATGCGCGTAACTAACGTAAATCAAGCAAGCTAGTATGCATAAGCCACGAAGTGTTGGTGAAATAACACATTAGCGAACCGGAGGGAATAAGAAAACTTCTTGCACAAAATAAATTCAAGCACTTTCAAGGACAAGTATGTTAATTTTCAAAAACTTTCCAGGGCCTTGAAATTTTTTTTTCAGATTTACAAACTTTCAAGGATTTCAAGGACCTGTGGGAACCCTGTATAATAATATGTCATAATATTACAGTATTTTTGATGGAATAAATGGAGAGCATAAGAAACGTTGTTCAAATATATATATATAAAAAAAGCACCGACCCCAAACTTTTAAACATTAGCCTACTGGATCAGTATTGGCCAATAAAAGCAGCACAGAGTTGCATATACTAAATTATATATAGTGCTAAAATACGGCCACCATTCATTTTTCATATGTTCTTCAACACAAATCACTACCGGACGTGTTTGTAGTTACTTTGAGCCTGTCGAACGTGTGGAGATCACAAAGATCTCTCTCATCCTCACACGTTTGTTTCATCTGGAGAGAATGATCTCTTTCTTGCCGCAGCGCTCCGACGACATTCCCGTCCTTCAATGCGCTCCCGTTCCATCTGCCCACAAGACTCATGGGATTTCTCTCGGAGCTCTTTCATGTCCAACAGGATATAAGACAGGAATCTCAGATAGTGCCGGTGTGGATGAGAGAGGCACACGCTACGGGAAGTCCACCTCGGAGAAAAGTGTGTGTTCCTCCTTTAGCACGATGTCAGCCGGTAAACGACGAGCATATGCTGGAGAGGAGAGTCCAGGAGTTCAGATGTTCACTGCAGGACATTCACAGAAGAGTCAGAAGAGGACATTTGGTTTGCAGAACTAAGAGTTTTAGTGCACTTATCAATACATTTACCTGGTCACATTTGGTGGAGTGCTGCTGATAACATCCAACATCAGTTTCAAGATGGTTGGACTTGTAGAAAAAGGACAAAAAACAACATTATAACTTAGGATGCATTATTGGTTACACCTGTACACTCAGCAAGTGCCAAACGTGTGCACAATTGGATCTTGCCAGCCAGCTCAGTCAACATAATACACGTTTTAAACTAAAATGAAAAAGACCAAGAAGTGATATGAACAATTCAAAGACTAACACACTGTCCACAAAGAAAACGTGTTGTAAGAGTGGAAAAATTAGGATGACAAAGTTGTTTTTCTGCAGATCTCAATGAAGTGACACGTAAACCATCAAAATGCAATAATAATGAAGGAAATCTAAGTTTAGTGTCTAGACTTTTGACTGCATGTGCTAAATTGATCAATTCAAATCTAAACTGTGACAGAAAGTAGTCTTTGATAATGTCTAAATATGCATGTAAATGCAGTGTGCAATAAAACACTGTTCTCAGCAACAAGGATTTATCCAACCCTGTTTCATTTATTTATTTTTTATGATGGATAAATTGCAGAAATATATATTTAATTGAGATATATATACAAAGCTCTGAACTTTGATAAAAGAAGAGAAACTCTGGCTCTTGAAAGCTTGAAGAGTCAGCTCCACAATTTCATATTAATGCTCCCAACAACCACCCAGAACACCTTAGCAACAACCTAGAAACCACCCAGAACACCTTAGCAACAACCTAGAAACCACCCAGAACACCTTAGCAACAACCTAGAAACCACCCAGAGCACCCTAAAATATCTATATATATATAAATATATAAATTACCAGTAATTACAAATGTAATCAATAACAAAAACATTTTAAATAAATATAAGCATAGAAAAAAAAATGTGTTTTTAATATTTTTCACTATTTACTCAAAAAAATTAAATAAACCAATAAAATAATTAATTTAAAAAATATTGAAAGCACACAATATTTAAAATTAATGCACTGACATGTGGGAAATAATCTCACTGTCATAGGGACAAAAAATGTTTTACAATAAAAATAATGCAAGTTTAATGGCTTTTTGGATAATTTTGGACTCCATCTGTACCTATTTGTGAATAAACATACTTAAGATGTCATTTTGGCTGATTTCGTTCTTGATTGTGTTGAAACTCTTTCTACTTCTATAACACAAATCCCCTTTTTACAAGGCCTTTCCGTTTCCAGCAGGGAGAATCCCATAAAGATGTGTAAGAAATGTTGGACCAAATAAACAGCAGAAACATGAATACGGTACATTAACAGATCGATGTGGAGTCAATGCATGGGCGACTCAAAGCGTCTGCTTGCACTCCAAAAAACCTTTCCTTTTGACTCTGCTCCTGTGGAAATCATTATTCATATCCAGACACATTCTTTTATTGTAACACATTGGTTAGTAAAAAAATTAATAAATAAACACCACCCTGGAAAAAGCCCCCACAGTAGTTATGCTCTGAGCTTTGATAAAAGAAGAGAAACTCTGGCTCTTGAAAGCTTGAAGAGTCAGCTCCACCAGTCGAACAGAAGAGCCCTACAGCGAGCCACGCATTCGCTCCTGCATGGTGGGCCCAAATCAATACACATTAACAGCTTAAAAGAAATGGGAGAGAGGGGCTGCGTTTACGCACCGCATCTCAATAATATCGACGGGTATGTGGTATTATATTTGTAAGAGAGAGGCAAAGAAAGACCTTGAGAGCTGCACCATTGTATTGATGGGCTTTTGCTCTTTGCCAAAGAGGAAGCACTTTCCAGCCCGCTCTTTAATCTGAAGCAGGTCTGATGGGACTCGAGGAGGAAGACTTCAGAGCGTGCAGCGGGGGGAAAAAGCAAGCCCCGCTTTCTCTGCGTAATGACGAGAAAGAGGAGGAATGATAAAAAACCCAAAACACAAAAACAAACAAAGCTGAAAGAAAGCATCAGCACAGTTGGGCTGATGAGAGATGTCCGTGAGTGTTATTGTGCATGAACGCTCGTAAGTGCATGACAAGACGTCTATAAAAGCAGAGCGGAAATATGGACAAAAATGTTCTGGCCTGGCAGATTCTTCTAGCAACAAGACAACAAGAAGTTGAACTAATATTTTCAAAACATGGACTGAAGACAACCATAGTCAATGGGGTTTGCTGAGGTGAGACTCACAAGTACTAGTGCTCACAGTGATTTGACGAGACCTCTAACAGTTAGTGTTAAAGTTCAAATCACAACTGCAGAGAAAACCCTAGCAACCACCCTGAACACCTTAGCAACTGCATGGCAACATCCTAGCAACCAGCCGGAACACCCTTGAAACTGACTGCATAGTAATGTCCTAACAAACAACCCAGAACACCTTAGTAAATGCATAGCAACACCCTAGCAACCACTCAGAACACCTTAGCAACACCCTAGCAACCTTCCAGAACACAGTAACAATTTCATATTAATGCTCCCAACAACCACCCAGAACAACTTAGCAACAACCTAGAAACCATACAGAGCACCCTAAAAACTGCTTAGAAACCACTAGCAATCAATCTGAATACCTTAGCAACTGCATAGCAATATCCTAGCAACCAGCCGGAACACCCTAGAAACTGACTGCATAGCAATGCCTATAGCAAACATCCCAGAACACCTTAGTAAATGCATAGCAACACCCTAACAACCACTCAGAACACATTAGGATTTGCATAGCAATGCCCCCACCAACCACTCAGAACAGAACACATTAGCAATTTCATAGCAATGCCCCCAACAACCACTCAGAACACCTTAGCAACACCCTAGCAACCTTCCAGAACACCGTAGCAATTTCATATTAATGCTCCCAACAACCACCCGGAACACCTTAGCAACCACCTAGAAACCACCCAGAGCACCTTAAAAACTGCTTAGAAACCACTAGCAACCAATCCGAATACCTTAGCAAATAGCAATGCATAGCAACATCCTAGAAACTAGCAGGAACACCCTAGAAACTGACTACATAGCAATGCCCTAGAAAACATCCCAGAACACCTTTGCAATGCCCTAGAAACCACCCAGAGCACCTTAGCAACTGTATAGCAAAGTCTTAGTGACTACTCAGAACACCTTAGCAACTGCATAGCAACGCCCTAGCGACCACCCAGAACACTCTAGAATCATGCCGAAGAGTTTAACACTCAAAATATCTTCAGAAAATGCTAAATTCTAGTTAAAGTACAGTGCAGAAGTATGGGGAATTGAATGTATAATCACATTTTGTGGGCCAAATAAACTGATGTTCATCTATGAATATTTTTCTGCTTCTAATATGTTCCCTAAAGATTCAAATATTGTACAAAAAAAAGCCATCAACAACATAATAAGTATAAGCGCCTGTGCTGTTTCGGTGCAAGACCCTTGGGCGAGGCTCTAGAGGGCCAGCAGGGTAAATGCTCCTGTCCCTCAATGGGGTGGTAAATAGACCATGTGATGTGGCAAGAAACCCTGTAACCCCCACAGGGGAGCGGATCCCCTCCCTCACTGCACTCTGATACCCCTCCTCGCTCCACTGGCTGTGAGACCCTCAGCATTCCTCCAAACCATCCGCACTAAACCGGCCCGCACACACACCCCATCATGGCACAGACACGCCCACGAGTCACCCTGGCCTTAAGGGGTCAGGCTAGCCATGGTGTTTGCCACACACACACACACACACAGCAGCACTGGGTCACCGCTCAAGCCCACTGACTGACCCGACAAAAGCCGACAACTGCTCTCTGTCTGTTAGCATTAGGGCGGCCGCAGCTGAAGCAAGGTTAATCTTCCCACTTTATTTGGGGGTTTTGGATTCTGTGACCCGCTCTGAACACACTGCTCCAGCCACCTGTAGACTGGAATGCTTTCAGAACCAAAGAACAGATCAGAGTTCTGGAGGAAAACTATGAATCGTAGTTAAAATTTTATATATATATAGCAACTTTACATAGTTAAAACAACCTTAACATTGTGTGAGTAAATATATATATATATATATATGGTGTGTATATATTTTTATATTTTTTTAATCTACGATTCATTGTTTTCCTCCAGAACTCTGATCTATTCTTAGATCAGAGCAACTTTACATAGTAAAAACAACCTTAACAACCTTAACCTACACACCATATTTATGTATTACATTTTTCTCCAATGTACTTCAAAAAATACCATAGTAGTATTAAAGTAATCTTTGCAGTATCATATGCAAATACTATGGTACACAGATTTTAGTACCGTGGCATATATCAAAGTACTATTGTATACCATGGTATCGTTTTTGTGAAGGATGGTCCAAAATCCTTCTATTTTTGACCTACTTTTTGGTAAGTGGATGTCGCTGTGGTCCTGAATCGAGATGACAAAGACAGATGTAAATAAAACGCTTCCTGAAGTCTCTTTCTGCTTGTTCCTCCTCTTTCACACACACACACACACACACACACACACACACACACACACACACACACACACACACACACACACACACACACACACACACACACACACACACACACACACACACACACACACACACACACAGGGCCTGAGCTTCACTCCTGTGGGATTTTCAAGGGCAGTATTTCAAAGAGCCATGCTGTGCTTACATCAGTCAGAGAACAGTGGAAGAACCAGGATTATGGGTTTGAACCATGAGCGCTCAAACACACGATTAGCGCCAGATTCATGGCTTTAATGTTTTTGCATGTTAATTTCTCATTTTTTCGACATGCACATTAAAGGCACAGTATGTAAGTTTTCACCTCTTATTCAAATGACGCCGTGAATGAGTGTGGAATCATGGGAGTTGTCGTCTTCAGCGCCTCTGCCGATGTGAAAGCAATCCGACACGGACTCAGGCAGAAATCATGTCATGGATGAGCTAATATATTGAAGTTTTATTAAGCAGGGCATGTTTTTATTATGCTTATATGCCGCAGTCGCCGCTGACGCTCCTTTCGCTTTGTTGTTTATGATAATTTTGCGATTAAAGTTACGATTAAAGTTACATTTAAAGTTCGCCTCCTTCTTCCCTGACCTTGAACTTTGTTACAGTTGCGTTCGATCACTTAAACCAACATTATTTTATTTAATTCATAAAACAGCCACAAGTGCTGAATTACTACTCGTACAGGTCACTATCAATATCATATTAATAAAAGCTGTATGACTTGTGTTGCTAAATGGCATGCAATTTATTTAAAGCATTGTGTGGTGGAGAAAATGCTTTTATTTTATTATTATTTTATTACTGTTACTATAAATAAAGCTCTTTCTGATTATGTCATGTAAGTCACTTGACAGAATAGTGTTGTCTGATTTACTTTTCTGTTTTTTTTTTTTTACAAACATGTGAGATGTAAATCAAGAAAACAAGAGATGCACGCAATAAGACTAACCGTGTTGAGCTATAAAACAATGATTCGTTTTCTGTTAATAAAGGTATCCAAACAGCTGCTCACCTGTCTAATAAAACACATAATGGGCCCTATTTTAACGATCTAAGCGCATGGTCTAAAGCGCACGGCGCAAGTTCACTCAGTGCGTGTCCGAATCTACTTTTGCTAGTTTAACGACGGGAAAAATGGTCGGCGCTCCCGGCGCATTGTCTAAAAGGGTTGTCCCTATTCTCTTAATGAGTAATGGGTGTGTTTTGGGATTTACGTGCGTTAAACCAATCAGAGTCTCATCTCCCATTCCCTTTAAATGCCAGTTGCGCTCGTGCCATGGCAGATTCGCTATTTACATGATGGAATTTGATAGTGGAAAGGCCGAACGCTTCTCCAGAGTGCAAACGGATCTGCTCGTGTGTGAGGTAAAAGTGCACAAGCAGATCATCTACGGGACAAGCCGGATTCCACCATATCTTTATGTACACAATAATAATATTTTACATTGTAATCCTTTTATTTTAAATATTTGGCATGTTTGTGTGCTGCTGTACGTCCCTGTGTGTTTAATAAGCAGAGTGTACGCACGTTGTGGACCCGCCTATAGGCGCACATTACTAACGTGCTCTTTAAATAACAAAAAAAAAATTGCGCCATTGACTTTAGAGCAGGTTTCAGTTGGTCAATGGAGAAGTCTATTTCTGTTGCCTCAAAATAGCAACGCTCCAACAATGCGCCAGAACACACACCTCGTTCTCAGACCAGCAGCACATGGGCGCACAAATTGGCGCAAATGCATTTGCCATTTAAACAACGTGGCGCAGGACATGAAAATGATAACTGCGTCAGGCTGAAACTAGCAAAACACACTTGTGTCGCACTTGGCGCTGCATTGTACCGGGTGTAAGATAGGGCCCAATATGTTAAAGCATCTTTAGTGCTTCCATGGTTTCTCGAGAAGTAAAACCGGAAATCAAGGGTAACACGGATATGACGCCATTGACACTGGTTAAAATTGCTGATTTCTCTGGATTTAAAAATTGTTGGCAACATTTGGGATAATGTATGTACTCAAGTCAACAAAATATACGTATAACATTGCTCTAGTGGTTTTTGGATATTTTAATCTAAAAAATCATACATGTTGTGCCTTTAAGTTTCATGAGCAGTAAAAATAGACTAAATTATCTTAAAGGGATAGTTCACTTTGAAATTAATTTTTGGTATGTTTTAGCTTACCTCAAGGGCATCCAAGATGTAGGTGTCTTTTTTTCCGCAGTAGTTTCAATTTTTATATTTTTAGGTCAAACCGTTCTTGTCTGTCAGTCATATAATGCAGGTCGATGGTCACTGTCTCAAAACACAAGCACAAAGTCCAAATTAAAACAATTCCCCGTCGTCCAAATTAAACAATTCCCCATCGTAAGTACACATTGATGGCCTAAGACACGAAACGAGCGGTTTGTGTGAGAAAACGAACTGTATTTATATCGTTTTTACCTCTTGAACACAGCCACGTCCAAGTGATCTGATCTGACGTGTGCGCAGACTGGTGCATAGATATATACACTAGATGTCGCCTTAAAGACATTCGTTCCAATGAACTGCCGTAGACAAGGCGACATCTAGTGTGTATATATCTATGCACCAGTCTGCGTACACGTCAGATCAGATCACTTCGACATGGCTGTGTATAAGTGGTAAAAACGATATAAATACTGTTCGTTTTCTCACACAAACCGCTCGTTTCGTGTCTTAGGCCATCAATGTGTACTTACGATGGGGAATTGTTTAATTTGGACGACGGGGAATTGTTTTAATTTGGACTCTGTGCATGCTCTTTGAGATAATGACCATCGACCTGCATTATATGACTGACAGACAAGAACGGTTTGACCTAAAAATATAAAAATTTTAACTACTGCGGAAAAAAAGACACCTACATCTTGGATGCCTTGAGGTAAGCTAAAACATACCAAAAATTTATTTCAAAGTGAACTATACCTTTAATATATATTTAGTGATTTCATCTATTTTCACAGACAATCGCATTTGTGGGACGCTTACATATTCCTCTGCCATTATCACCTTCTGTTTGTTGTAATCTCGCAGATTTTGGTGTGAAGCGGAGCAGAAAACAAACCAACAAAAAACATCAAGAAGCCCGTTGATACTCATTAACGGAAACTTCATGTGGGAAATCGGTTGCTCAGCAGAGGAAATATCCAACCTTGAGTTCCTTTCATTAACCCTCCATGTTTATTCATTAATGCTGCCTCTTACACTTTCAACACAAGCTGAGAACAACCAACTGATACACAACACAACACTATGTTTTTCTTTCTCTCTCTAAACAAAGGAACACTGTGTTGTGGAAGACGTGTTTGTCTAATGGTGACACGCACACATGGACTAATCAACTCCTCGTTTGCAGTTCTGAGCGGTTCTTCAACCTTCTTTCCAGCTGTTACAGCAAACAAACTTCAAACGAAACTCAAGGACTCCAGTTCCTCTTCAAAAGTAGGTTAAAAAGGATCTTATCTGTTGCAGTCTCCTTATAGTGCCTCTTTAGTCAGGATGTATAAGTAAAGAAAGACTTTTAAGCATACCTTTATATCTTAATCACCATCTGACAGTGACACGCTCTATTCAGACTATATACAGATCTTGAAATCTGGAGATCGCACAAGCATTATGGAGCACAACATCTCTCAATCTGTTTTACCATCTATCCATCTTTCTGTTTATCTAGCAACCACAACACCCTTTTCACTTTACCAACATCCAGCAACACACTTGCTGCGTCTAAAATCACATACTGTATAGTAGATACCACATTTGGTTTGAAAATTACTTTGCAACCATTAAAAAAGTATGTTCTATATAGTGTGAATGTGTGTAGTATGAATGAAATCCAGACGTACTACATCCACATACTTGTACTACATACTTGTGCCATTCATAAATCCTCGAATCCTCAAAAGTGTCCATCGAATGCACACTTCAGAATCTCACCGGAAGTACTAGGACATCCGGGTACTTCTCCTCGACTGTTTTATGAACACTATGAATTTGGAGATAATAGTCGACTCACACACTGTTTTTCACCTACTATATAATACAGAAGCAGTAGGGATGTTCGGAAGCATGTTCGGCTTGTGTTCGGGGTAACGCATTACAAGTAACGCCAGTAAAGTAATCAGATTACTTTTTAAAGTAACTAGTAAAGTAATGCTTTACTTTAAAATTTAAAAAAACAAACAAGCAAGTCCAGCCCAAATGAGAAAAAGTAATGCAAAAGTAACATGTAACGTATATGTAATCTAAAAGTAATGTATTACTTTCCATAACACATAACTAACACAATTAGTTACTTTTTTAGGGAGTAACGCAATATCGTAATGCATAGTGAAACTATTATAAACTTACCGATACTTTTAATTATTAATATAACGTTTGCCTTTTTAGTTTTAGTTAAAAACACATATTTGATATAAAATATATTTATATAAAAGGCTACATCATCAAATCAAACTGGAAATTAAAAATATTGCACTCAGAAAGTGCAACATGCAATATGGCAGAATAAGTCTTGCCTTCTAAATAAAAGAGCCAATCGGCAACTGGTAAAGTCATAGTGTCACTGCAGCTGCTGTTTGAAGCTCCGGCTGGCATGTGTTCTTCACATGTGCATTGGCCGGTCTGGGCTGAAAAATGCATTTTTTGTCATGATTTGAGTGTTTAGAAACAACATTTATAAGACCGTTGCTGTCAGATTTCATTGGTGATTTCAAATATGATATTTAATCGTAAACTTGGAGAACAGCTTTTGGAGAATTTGATGTCTCAGAGAGATAGGAGCTGCACTTGCATGACTTCAAAGATGGCCGCCGAGTCAAACGATTTGCCTGGACTTTGGTAAAAGTCATCGTTTTTATTAGCAACCCATTTTATATCCGTAACGCACCACATTTCCAAGTTAAACGGGAGAATCAATAAAAGAGATGTAGGATTTGGACACATTATCCTTCATGAATTGATTGGATGGTGAAAATGTTGCTTTATATAAGGTCTTTCTGACATCTTCCAAAAATGGAAGTATATGTGTAGGTGGCAATTATTATAATTTTTTTACTTCGAATGACTGATGAAACGTTCATAATAAGACCGAGAATGTGTATTAAAAAGGAACATAGATGATTTCACAGTGACAAAACTTCACATCTGACAGATCTGTGAAAGCATGGGAACTATGACACGCCGTTCACCGCTCACAATAGTCCAAAAACACAATTTCCAACAAAGACGTAATTTTAAAGTTGGCTCTAACTGGCTGTGGAGTGAGGAGAGGAGAGACAGACTATTGGTATCACAGCTCACTCATTAAGAAGAGCGAGCCTTAATTTAAAGCGACTTGCAAAGCTCTTTGAGCAGGACAGACATATTTACATTTAAAAGATCCAAAGTGGCTGACTGCAGTTCCTCTGTCCTTAATTGCAGCCTTCAGTTGTCCATGAATGTATCCGCTTCATTGCGGCTCTCATTAACTGGCAGAGGCCAGAGCGGCATGTACACACACACACACACACACGCACACGCATGCTTCATCTCTGTGTTTTTTCTTGCTCTCCTTTCCCCTTTCTCTCTCTATTCCTCCTTCACTCTCTCCATCTGTTTTTACTCTAAAGGGTGTGACAAGACCACAACAAGCTGGCAAAGACGAACAGAGAAAGACACAAACAATCTGTAGGGATTACACTCTAATCCTGTTTGCACTTTTATCCCGGCTGCGTTTTTAAGGGGGGGTCACACTCTCTGACAGCGGATTAAACGAGACCTTCCTTCATCTAGTTATGGACGGACTTTGGCGAATTAGCCGAACGAAAGTGATTGCTTTCTACAATCTCTCGCCCGGCTGTAAGACTCCGTTACAGCGCAAACAAATTCCAGGCGAGTTGTGGGATAATGAGGCTGGCGTGATGTTTGAAATGCAGATACAGGTTATTCTGCGCTCTGAGCTTCACAAGGATCAAACACGCGGAGAGTTGCAGAGTCGGGGACGTGCTAATGCTTATTTACAAAGGAAGATAAATATACATTTGGTAAGAAGAGTTACAGTTTAAAACAATTTATAATGAATATATCCGACACTAAATTCTTATTGGATGAGCCACATACAAAGAAATAAAACAAAAATTAAATACAAAATAAATAAATATGCACATCTGTACCACAAATTAATTGAATAAATAATAATAACTATTGTAATCCCTCATTCTGTATTATGTACTTTCTTTTCTCGCAAAAATAAAATAAAACATAAAATAAAATAATCTATATTAATGCGTTGCATTAAAGTTGCATTGTAACTGTAAACGGCCTACAGTTAAACTAATAAAATATATTACAAGTTGGAAGACTTTTCCATTAAATTTACGTAGTTCATTTTTATTGTATTATTGTTTTATGAAAGAAATAAACCATAAGAGGTAATACCGTAAGAGTAATACCAATTTTTCCGCATGTAAGGACATTTGGTAATCACTTTGACACACTGACTCTCATTGCCAACATTTAGTTGAAAATTAACAGACGATTTATGTTCACACACATTCAACTTTTTGAAGTGAAATACACACCAGGCTATTAGAAAGCAAAGTCTGCACGGAGAGACTCACAGAAACCTGTCAGAAAGCTGGTGGTTTAAGAGGGGTCGCTGCGTCAGTCCTGAGGGTCCCAGCGGAGAGATCTGATCCAGTGGAGTATCACAGCACAGCTCTCCATTTCTCTGCTCGTTTATCCCACACGGACACACAGGTGCTGCTGTTCACAGCCTGAGCACGTCACTCAACAGCCCTGGCCTAAACACACACACACACACACACACACGGACACACACACACACACACACACACACACACACACACACACACACACACACGGACACACACACACACACACACACACACACACACACGGACACACACACACACACGGACACGGACACGGACACACACACACACACACACACACACACACACACACACACACACGGACACACACACACACACACACACACACACACACACACACACACACGGACACACACACACACACACACACACACACACACACACGGACACGGACACGGACACACACACACACACACACACACACACACACACACACACACACACACACACACACACACACACACGGACACACACACACACACACACACACACACGGACACGGACACGGACACGGACACGGACACACACACACACGGACACACACACACACACGGACACACACACACACACACACACGGACACACACACACACACACACACACACACACACACACACACACACGGACACACACACACACACACACACACACACACACACACACACACACACACACACACACACACGGACACGGACACGGACACACACACACACACACACACACACACACACACACACACACACACACACACACACACACGGACACACACACACACACACACACACACACACACACACGGACACGGACACGGACACGGACACACACACACACGGACACACACACACACACGGACACACACACGGACACACACACACACACACGGACACACACACACGGACACAGACACACACACACACACACACACACGGACACACACACACACACACACACACACGCACACACACACGGACACACACACACACACACACACACACGGACACACACACATGGACACACACACACGGACACACACACGGACACACACACACACACACACGGACACACACACACACGCACACGGACACACACACACAGACACACACACACGGACATACACACACGGACACACACACACACACACACACACACACACACACACGGACACACACACAAACACACACTGAAAGTATGTGGACACTTAAGTCACACATAAAAATGTCTGAACGTCATTACATTAGACAGTTTTAGATGAGATAAATATATCAGATATATGGCAAAGCAAATATAACATTGCACTGATTTACAGATGACACTTGATTTGGCATTCAGATATTTTTAAGTGTGACTTACAGTAAGTGTTCAAATACTTTTTGGGGCTGCTGTACACACGGGTACTAACATACACTCAGAATGCATGATCAAATTAGCAGTTTGACATAAACCATCCGCTGCATATTAAACGTGTTCAAACATACACTTTAATCTCCACAGTTGCGATGACGTCTGAACTTTATCAGCGCTGCTCTCAGAGAACAACTGCATCTGATTGTGTTCGGCTGGTTAGAAGTAAGTTCCCCTGCTGGTAAATGCTGTTACTGCACCATCGAATTGAAATTAATACTTTTATTCAGCAAGGACACATTCAAATGATCAAAAGTGACAGTAACGACATTTATAATGTCACAAAACATTCTATTTCAAATAAATGTTGTTCTTTTGAAGTTTATATTCATCAATGAATCCTAAAGAAAATGTTTCACAGTTTCAACAAAAATATGAAGCAGCACAACTGCTTTCAACACTGATAATAATCAGAAATGTTTCTTGAGCATCAAATCATCATATTAGAATGATTTGTGAAGGATCATGTGACACTGAAGACTGGAGTAATGATGCTGAAAATTCAGCTTTGATCACAGGATATAAATTACAAGTGACAATATATTAAAATAGAAATCTGCTATTTTAAATTGTAATAATATTTCACAATATTACTGTTTTTACTGTATTTCTTTATCAAACAGGCTAACTTCAGCCTTGGTGAACATAAAAGACTTCTCTCAAAAACATTAAAGAAATCTTACCTACCCCAAATGGTGGTGTATTTGACAAAATACATTATTTGCAAGTATACAATTATATAAATCACAATTATATTATTGTCTATGCTTACCAAGCCTCCTGAATTGCTGCTCAAGAAACATTGCTTATTATTATCATCAATGTTGAAAACTTCATATTTTTGTGGAAACCGCGACGCATTTTCTTCTGGATTCTTTGGAAAGTTTAAAAGAACAGTGTTTATTGCAAACAGTAATCAATAGTAACATTATAAGTGTATTAACTGTCACTTTTGATCCATTTAATGCATCCTTGCTGAATAAAAGTATTGATTTCTTTAAAAAAAAAAAAAACGATTTTGAACAGTAGTACTGCAGAAATATTACACTAAGCAGCAATATTTTGGTGTTCTCCATCATGAATTCTTCATAATTCACAAACAAAGTCGTCACAAAAACTGGTTTGGCTTTAAGATTAGAGATGCTATAACGATTAGAAATGATTCTGTAACACTTTACAATAAAGTCTAATTTGTTAACATTATTTAATGTATTAACTAACATGAACTAACAACGAGGAATACATTTGTTACAGTATTTATTAATCTTTGTTAATGTTACTTAATAAAATTGCATCTGTTCATTGTTTATATGACTTATTAGGCATAACTATGTTAACAAATACAACCTTTGAATGTTGAAATTAATATTAACTAAGATTAATAAATGCTGAATTAGTATTGTTCATTCATATAGTTCATGTTAACTATGATAGTTAACTAATGTTAACTAATGAACCTTATTTTAAAGTGATACCAATGATTCTCAAGGCTATACATACATGACTGTACCTTCTTCTGCCTGTGTGTGTGTGTGTGTGTGTGTGTGTGTGTGTGACCCTTCTCATTCCCAGGTGTCTTTATTTACGCCCTGTCTGCGGTGAGCGATGGATCAGCTGAGAGTAGGCCGCTCATCAGCTGATGTTTACGGTATAACCTCCTCCTCGACCGCGGGGAAACTACAGAAGAGAGAGAGGGAACATTAACATGTCAAATCCAGAAACGTGAGGGACACTGATTGAGGGTTTTCATCAAGATCGCTTGTTCATAGAGAAACATCTGGTAATTATTTGTTCAAACACTTCAAAATGGATCTCAGGAGAGCCTTGTAGATTTTAGTCAGCGAAACAATAACTTACCGCAGTTTAATAACAAGCTTGGGAAGGAATCAAAGGGAAATATCATTTGTCATAACGACTCCCGGTGCTTTTTGGATGCACGAAGGCATCCCGCCTGAAAGAGACTAATAGTTATATTACAAAGATTCACAACTGGCTGTCTGTTCCCCGCGCGCCTCTCCATCCCTCCTCCTGCCGACACGCGCTTCATGTTCCTCTGCTTCCCCCCCCCCACGCACCCATCGCCCGCGAGAGATACCGATGGAAGTGAATGCTTTAAAACTTTATTAGTCGACACTGTGTGCCACATGCCGTTTCAGTAGCGCCGCCGCCAGCAGAGCCCGTGGATTTATGGCTTATGACATGCGCATATTTAATTTGTAACCTTATACTTCCTGTTCCTCGCGTCTGGCCTCAGAACCGCAGGACTGTACGGTTCCGAGGGGTCAGAGGTTAAGTAAAGCAGGGGAAGTGCTGGATGCGAGGAGCCGAGGGTTGCGGTGACACGGGGCTCTCGGACGCAACGCTCCGGGTTCAAAGGTTTAGCTGTGATTTCCAGCGGGACGCCGGAGCGCGATCACAGGAGCTCGTAAAGAGGAAAGGAGAGAGTTGCGTTTGATTTGGACGATGTTTCAGAAAGTTACAACCAGGATCCTCTTACAAGCTCTCTCTCTCGCTCTCTCTCTCTCTCTCTCTCTCTCTCTCGGCCTCTGTCTGCAGATCATGACACCTTTACATCCACATGCCCAGCAAACCCCCGGGGACCAGTGACCGAGCGCGTAACACGCCCCACTGGCTCCTCTGTGGCGCGCCGTCTTGTGTAAACATATAAGTTTATTTAGTGTGAAGGGCCCGTGGAGTTGGATGCTCTTGCCTCAGTAGGAGATCTTCATAAAGGCTTGTCCTCCCTGACAGAGACACATCAGACATGAGAGGTGAGTTAAGGCCAGAGGAGACCGTACAACCGCTCTAGATATATGGATCAATCTCACAGGTTTCAGACATGTTGTATTTTACAACTTTACAATCAATTAATAAATCCAATTTCTTAAGTTAAAACCAATAAACATACATACACACACATATATATATACATACATATATATACACATACATACACACACACACACACACACACACATATATATATATATATATATATATATATAAACGTTAGTATTTTCACACACAAATGGTTTTAAACCAGTTATTTATATCTTTTGCTGTAGTGTTTCAGTAATATCAGTTTACATTTCCAAACATTCCTTTTGCCATTAATTGTAGTAATCCAGTGAGATTTGTGTATGCACAAGGAGTCTGACAACAGCCGGTATGATCTGATCTCACCATCATCGAGTCCGTCTGTGATTACATGAAGAAACTGAAGAAACTGAGACAGACTAAATCCAGAAGAACTGTGGCAACGTCTCCAAGACGCCTGAAGAAACCGACATCCAAAGCTACAGTACTGTGAGAAGTTTGTGTAAAAATGCTGTAAAAGTGAGGATGCTTTCAAAAATAATATCATAAATCGACTTTATTGATCGATTAACTTTCTCAAATAAATTTGGTGTGACACCCCTTTGTGTTTAAAACAGCTTTTGTCCAGGTACACATAGTTCTTCAGGAAGCTTTGCAGGAAGGTTTCCTCAGGCGTCTCGGAGACGTTCCCGCAGTTCTTCTGGATTTAGTTTATCTCAGTTTCTTCTGTTTCTTCATGTAATCACAGACGGACTCGATGATGGTGAGATCAGATCAGACCGGCTGTTCTCAGACTCCTTGTGCATATACAAATCTCACTGGATTATAATAATATATATTGTATTATTATATTATATTATATATTGTATACAATTAATGGCAAAAAAAATGGCTTAAAACTATTTTCTTTTGTAAAAAATACTAATGGCCTAAGACTTTTGCACAGTACGGTATATATACCCAAAAGATCATGTCTCTTAAAAAATAATATCAGGAAGAGCTTTTGAACTATTTTCTGTTTGAAGAGAAAAATTAAAGCACAAGGTTTTGGCAAACCTAAGGGTCTGAAAACATCATTATAGTACATTTAATATTGCCTATCGTCAAGGATGCAACCAAATATTCAAGACTGGGTAAAGAGAAAATTGTATGAAATATGAAAGTAGAGGATCAGACCACCTCAATTTCTATGATGGTCACAGCCTATTCATTTTAGTACAGCAGAGTATCACTGTTATCTAGTATAATACCAGTGCGTGAAATAAGCAGTACAGACCCTAAAGGTTAAAGGTCATCTTTGTTCGCGTGAGCCCAGCAGGTGTTTGACTGCAACGACAATTACACAAAATTAACAACAAAACAAAATCAATCAAATGCCAGTGACATCTTCATCATCACAGTGAAATCAATATGTTAGTTCAGGAGAATAACAATGTTAGCATGAATAGATTCATAAACATCACTCATCTGACCAGTCGCAGTCAATTAACCTTAACTACAGAGATACATATTAACCAGTCATTGAATATAGAGTCTTATTTTGCATGAATCACCAGTATATGTCACTCTAAAGACAAAGATAGGTTCATAATCTTTCATGAAAATGCACCTCTGAAATGACCTTTATGTTATCAGAACTGGGAGATATTAACCAAGAATAATATTAACCAATATCATAATATGAACCGATACTGAATCACATGGAAAGTGAGAGAGAAGTTAAACAAGGAACCTCAGTGTCCTGCTCTAATGCTGAATCTTCATGATTTCGCAGTGTCATCATAAGTCCTGACTCAAGCGTTTGCTGATTTCTGGACGGAGACTTCCTGGCCTCCCGGGACACTCGTCTCGTTTTGAGTCAGAGCTGTTTTTGGAGCGTGTCTCTGGGCTGTTGTCAAGCAGATGGAAGACATTAAGACAGACAGACAGCAGGTAAATCACAGAGAGCCAGTGCTAACCAAGAGCAGACACACACACACACACACACACACACAACACTGCGCAGGAGGAAACAGATCGCTCGCGCCGGACAGACACCAAGAAGAGTTTAAACACTAGCAGATGCTTGTTTAAAGCTGAAGTGTGTCACTTTTACACCACTAGCATGTTTCCTGCGTCAACCGTTCATCAGACAAACATATCAATGTTTGTATCATATGGATTACTTATTAACGACTATGCATACTAAAATGGGATATGAGAAAGTATTTTAATATTCAAACACTGACACACATCAGCTTTAATACAGCAATGCATCAAAAAACAGTCCTTACCTTTAATAAAACCAAAACCGCCTCACATGGCTTTCATTAAACAGCTGCAAAAACAATTCTTATATTTAAATATTGTAGTTGTTGCTATTAAATTTCATTAAAATAATAAAAACTTAAAAATGTTCCTATATACTACTAACAATAGTTATAATATTATTATATTTTATTGAAATAATAAAAATGATTAAATGTGTAGAAAAAAAACTTCATTATTCTTCACATATTCATAATAATAATACAATATATATATATATATATAATACAATTGAATGATTATTCATTCAAATCATACATTACATTAGATTAATAATAAAACATTTATAATAAAAATTGTTCATTATTCTTTATGTATACTTAATATTAACAATAATAATGAGGAACACATTTTATTAACAATTAAACCATATATATATATATATATATATATAACATTATTATTATTATTATACAATATAATGATTATTTATCCAAATCATACATTAGATTAATAAAAAAAACATAATATTAATTATTAAAAATTCTTCATTATGTTTTATTCTTATTAACAATTAAACACATAAATTACACACACAAACACACACATATACACACACACACACACACACACACACACACATTATATATAATATATAATATAATATATATATATATATATAAATAAATCATACATTACATTAGTTATATCAACTGTGGACTGTTTAAAGGAAATTGGTATATTAACATATAAGATAAAATAAATGTTACCTGTGTGTTGTGTTGTTACAGACTTCAATCAATTCTTCAAACATATGCTTTATACTAATAGTTTTACTTTTGAAGATGATTTTGAGATGAACATTTCATACAGAGCACAATCTACTTATGCTCAAATGCAGAGGGTTCCTGAATATAAAGAACTGAATCTGCCACAGGATTGAGCAGCAGCGTCTGTCCTCCATCCTAATACTCACGTCAGGCCTACAGAAGCCAAGATAGCCTTCAGAAATACACATGAGGAGAGCGTCTGAACACTGATCCAGAGTCAGGGAGGTTTGTGAGGATCCAGCTGTGCTGAGCAGACTGTGAAAACCTCCCCGCCAAGACCAACACAAGAGGAGGGTCCCAAATACACCCGCACGCCATTGTGGAGCCCCGGCAGGCACTTCCCCTATCCCAGCATGCAACAGACTCCGTTCGCCAGGCTGACGGAGGGGAGGGGCGAGACGAGACGCTCGCTCTCCAAACTGTATTTATTCATTCCTTTGATTTGCAGGTGAGTGTATTCTTCTTATTTCCAGCGTTAGTCATTCTCTTTGTAGTGTCTGTTCATTTAAAGACGACGCCGGCTGAAAGATTTAGACCGGCCCTGTGAGCGCGAGTCCCTAAAGAGAGAAATAATAGAGAATCATCACAAATCATTGATGATTTAGATGTTGGAATTTCTGGCAAGAGTTAGAAGAGGCCTCTTATATATCAGCCTACAATACAGAATACAGTCAAATATTTGATAACAATCACATCATTTCTGTACATTTCTGTACAAATTATTTGTAAATGCATTTAAATAATGCAATTAAATGTATTTATTACATTTATATAAATTAATATATATATATATATATATATTTTTTTTTTTAAATACATTATCAACATTTTAATTGATATAAATTTAATTAATACATTTCATTTATTTTTTTTATTTTTTTATTTTTATTATTATTATTTTTTGTTACTGAATCCAATTTAGGTGCGTTCCAGTTTTTGGAAGATCTTAATTGTCAAGAGAATAATGTCAAATGGTCCTAAAAAAATCAATTTATTTATGCAAAATATAATCATATATAATATATAAAATATATATTTGACTTTGAATTTAAGTTACTAAATAAAAATAAAAATTTTATGTAAACATGTTTAGCATTTCTGGCAAATTGGTCTATTAGTTTGTAATTCTCTATTAAACAAAAGTTAAAGCTGTTGATAGTTAAAAATTAAAATGTTTTTTTTTTGTCATTCATATTGATGTAATATTGTAATATTGGATGTAATATTGGATGTCAAATACATTGATTTGAAATTGAAACAGAAACTGATTGAACACATGTACAGAGGCAGAGAAAGGTGTTGAGTCAAACTCATAATCACTGATTGTCTCTCGTCCCTCGTCTCTCTCCGCGCTGGATTGCTGCTTAACCCCCCGAGGAGGTTCACAGTGGTCCATTGAGAGCTGGCTAAGCTAATCTTGATTGATTTTTTCTTGAACGGTGCACATCTCTTTCAGTGGTTAACGTGCTATATAATCTGTAGCCTGGGACCATGTTAATTCACTCAGCTGGACCAGAGAGAAACCATGGTGCCGTCATTCTGTGAGAGAAGGATAACTCTATAGGTGAAGAATAAAGACACAGTGAGAGCAAATGGACCGTGCAACTCGCTCTATGGTTTGTTTGCATTTGCTATTTGCGTTACTTGTGCATGATTGAACCTGAGAGCTGTAATCATGAGCCCTTAATGGCACACAAGAATGACATTTAGAGCACATCCATAGAGCTGATGTCATTAGTTGAATATCTGATCAGTTTCAAAGTATAGAATAGAATTATTTCAGCACGGATGAGCAACTTATTACAGGTTCAGTCCCTCTGGAGGATCCGGAAGCGTCTCGTTCAAGGGCACGACAGTTCAGGATCAAACCTGAAGTTTCATATTTATCACTGTAATGCAGAAGAATAAAGAGAGAAAGATGTTAATTCTGCAAGGATGCATTAAAGTGACACTTAAGACATTTATAATGTTACTTTAAAATGTTACCAAAGATTTCTATCTCAAGTAAATGCTGTTCTTTTGAATGTTCTATTCATCAAAGAATCCTGAAATATATATATAATCAGAAATGTTTCTTGAGCATCAAACCATCATATTAGAATGATTTCTGAAGGATCATGTGACACTGAAGACTGGAGTAATGATGCTGAAAATTCAGCTTTGCATCACAGAAATAAATTATATTTTACAATATAGTCACATAGAAAGTTAGTTAAATTAAATTGTAATAATATTTCACAATATTACTGTTTTTACTTGGTCAAATAAATGCAACTTTGGTGATCATAAGATAAGATACAAATCATAAAAATCTTACCAACCCCAAACTTTTGAACGGTTGTATAGTATTTAAAAATTATAGATTATTTATATGTATATATGTGTGTGCACAAGAAGTCTCTTATGATCACCAAAGTTGCATTTATTTGATCAAGTAAAAAAATTAAATAAAGTATATATATAAAAAAAAATTATATATATATATGTGTGTGTGTGTAGGTATCTATAAAGAGAGAGAGAGAGAATCTATAAAGTATCTATAAGGTATCTATAAAGAGAGAGAGAGAGAATCTATAAAGTATCTATAAGGTATCTATAAAGAGAGAGAGAGCGAGAGAAAGAAAGAGAGAGAGAGAGCTTATTTGTCAAGAAAATAATGCCAAATGGTTCTAAAACTCATTTCTTTATGCAAAATGTAAAGTCTTTTGGTTTTGGGGTGAAATATGACTTGGACATGTTTTATGAGGTTCACCCGGTAATCGGCAGGACAGAGTTCAAGTTTGCCGCTCTGGCCGATGGCCTGACCTGGTCCGGGACTGACTCGCTCTTTCTCCATCACTCTTTCATTCGCTTCCTATGTGCCAGTTGGCAATCCCAGGCCAGGAATCTGTCAGTGTCGATTGAGCTGAAAGGGCAGGGTCCGGGCGAAAGCAGTCGCGCTGGTCCTGGGCCCACCATTTCTTCCAAACAAGCCTGGGAAAAAAAGAAAGAGAGAGAGAAAGAGAGAAAGAGAGAGAGAGAGCACATTCCAGCAAGTAGAGCTGCCAACACCCTCCACACACACACAACTAGGTTTTTTTGCAAAGGCGAGCCATGAATGAGATTAACAAAAGGGTCCTGTAAGAGCCCTTCTTGGCCGCCTTCCATGTCAACAGCTCTCGGGGTCAAAGGTCGCACTAACTACATTCATTCCCAGCAGACCCTGCTGCTCTACAACACAAGCTGCCCGAGTCTGGCAGTGGCAGAGAGAGAGAGAGAGAGAGAGAGAGAGAGAAAAGTTGAGTTTTTCCTCTTCCACTAATCCCCGGAGATATTCCAGATCTCTCCACATGTTTCTGCTGAATTAAAGCAATATCACACCTTGCAAATGGAACGGAAAGAAAAAAAAGAAGAGAGACAGGACGGAAAGTAAAAAAAAAAAATAAAAAAAAAAAAGTGGATGGAGGCAGCAAAGAAAGAGGTGAAAAGGGAGGAGAGGGAAGGTTATTACTGCGTGCACATTTACAGCCTCTCGCACATTGAACCGAGCACCTGATTTCACTCAACGTGAAAAAGACCCGGAGCTTTCAGCTTAGCTACATAAAAATGTCAGTCATTTAATAGATGCACAACACACCTGGGCTGACAAGCGGGATCATGTAATCCAATTACACGGAAACGCATTAGGTAAATAGCGTGAGGACTGATAACAATGTTAAATCGCTGCCAGATTCCACTGCCAAAGCCTCGGCCGGCGGAGATTGGGGAAGGTATTAACGCGAGTTTGGATCTTGCTGGGAATGCTGACAATATTTTTTTAGGAAAGCAGTGCTGTTCCTCATACTAGCCACATTTACTCCACCGGTTAAAAAAAGTCTGGAATCATTAAGAGTTTTGTTGAAAAGATTTATAATGTTACAAAAGATTTCAAATAAATGCTGTTCCTTCTATTCATCAAAGAATCCAGTTTCCACAAAATATGATTTGTTTTCAACATTGATAATCATAAATGTTTCTTGGGCATCAAATCATCATATTAGAATGATTTCTGAAGGATCATGTGACACTGAAGACTGGAGTAATGATGCTGAAAATTCAGCTTTGATCACAGGAATAAATTACAGTTTAACATATATTCACATAGAAAGCAGTTATTTTAAACTGTAATAATATTTCATATTTTTTTTAAACAGTTTTTACTGTATTTTTGATCCAATAAATACAGCCTTGGTGAGCAAAAGAGACTTCTTTCAAAAATATCTATAATAAATAATAAAAAATCTAACATTTTTTAAATTCCAAACTTTTGACCAGAAGTGCACATTTATGCATTTGACAGACAATTTGCATTTCATTTCAGGAGTATTTACTCAGTTCATGCATTCCACTGTGAATCAAACCCATCGCCTTTGCATTGCTAGCATCATCCTCTACTGTACGAGCTTCTGAGTTACTAACATGCAGAACATACGAAACTGCTGAGATTCAGATGCACATCCTCGTCTGTGCTCTCGTACAGGAGTCTGAGCATATGCACTCAAACACTATCAAAATGACATGCTAGCCATCTGTCGATCACGGTGGTCTCACACGCAACACTTTTGTAAGTCACTCAGTACAACAGCGTCTGCTAAATGCCTTAAATATTAATGCATAACAGTCTGGAATGGAAACTTGGAACGCAAATGTAAAAAACCAATAAGATGTTGAAAATGTGAGAGCGCGGCCGCAGTTCAGCTGTATCACGTGCACATCTCGAATTTCAAATTCAGTTTCAGGAAGATTGGTGTAGTAGAGTCCCAAAAACATATAAAATGTCCAATAATTTAGTTCTGTGAGGTGTGTCTCTAGTCACATACAAACTAAAGGAGGTTTAAGAGTGACACATGTATTTAAATCTAGAAGTGAATGAAAATGTGCATTAGTGACACTATGAATTTATTATTATGCAATATGCTTTAATCCAAAGTAACTTACATTGCATTCAATGCATTTGATCGGTTTATGCATTTAATGGGAATCAAACCCAGTGCTGAATGCAATGCAAAATCTGTTTTCTGGGAGCGATGACACACTCAGAAGAAGAGTGACGCTTGTATTTAGCACTGCATTTGTTTCTAAATCTTTGTGTAAATCTCCGTTATGTAAATTATGCAAAAATGTAAATTTTTGTAAATCTCCTGTATGTACTGTTACGTACATGCACCCTCATACCGTCCGCATCTTAAACGCATTTTAACAAATTATATACACTAATACTTTTATATATACATTTAAACTTGTATTGCTATTTATTTGTACTATTTTCTGCTCACTGATGATAAAGTTGAATCTAATTAATTTTTTTTTTTAAATCGAATCTCATCTCAAAATACTAAATTACTTTCTAAAGTAAATGAACTGAGCATCTCAGTAGAGGCTGTAACAGTGACATACAAGTGAATCAGAAATCAATACTCTTGTTAAATCATTTTCACTGCGGTCTGAGTGCACCTGACATCGAATCTAACAGCGAGCATCTTCTCAAAGAAGACAGAAAAGAAGAAAAGAAGACCGGGAGAGAAACGGCTGCTAGTAAGAGAAGTAGAAGATAAAAAAGAATCGGCCATGGGGGGGGAGGGAGGGGAGGGGAAGGTGCCAGGGGGAATCACAGATTTCTTTTTCATTTTATCCTTGATCTCTTTCTTTTTCTCTTTCAGTGAGATCCAGAGCCCCTCCCCAGCCCCCCCGCAGAGCCCCAGCCGAGAGCAGCGCTACACGGGCACAACCCCGGCCAGCTGCAGGGTCCTCTGGAGCTCCACGCAGAGAGAGAGAAACATGTGTGAAAGAGAGAGAGAGAGAGAGAGACACTTGATGACAGGCAAAGTTTTGGGGGGGATTCGCCACTCAAAGACACAACAGAGAGAAGCGGAGTGCTAAAGTTTCAAAGACGCAGAGCTGAAGGATTTCCACTGGGCTGGACTTCCTCTCTGGAAGTTAGCAGGAGGTCAAACGTCAGCCAATGATGTATCTTACAGTCAAACACCCAATAACCAGCCGGGAACCATCCAATCTCGGCACACGGGACATGACAGATAGGGAGATCACTCGACACTGACAGGGCGAGGGGAAAAAACTATGTCTCTAAATTAAGAACATGGCAATAAATTCATGCATTTACTTGCACAACAATTTCTTTTAAGGCTCTCTTTCAAGTTTGTGCAGTTTCTTCCCATTAAAGGGCTTTTTAATATGAAGAAGCAACTTATACACTGATAATAATCATAAATGTTTCCTGAGCATGTTAGAATGATTTCTGAAGGATCATGTGACACTGAAGACTGGAGTAATGATGCTGAAAATTCAGCTTTTGTCACCGGAATAAATTGCATTTTAAAATATATTCAAAAAGTAAATATCGCTGGATGAATATTTAATTGGCCAATCAGACACAGTCATCAGCTGACGCAGATTCAAATATTGGTCTTTTATCCCAGTTCAGCTATAAATAAACAAGTCATATGTTGATTTCATGTAACTGACACTTTCAAACCTGTTTGTTTGAGTGACATTCTTACTCAACCAATGGAGAGAGTTTGAGGCGGGGCTACCCGTTTGATTGACCAATAGAAGGCAGGGACGGCTAAGAATGTTGAGAACTTGTTTGGAAACAGCCATTATATTTGCAATTCCATTTGGTGCCTCTAGTGGCACAGAAAAGACACTTCGCCTGCATTAATCACAGTTTGACTAGACAATTACTGTTATTTTACAAATAATTGTTTATTACAAACAAGCAGGCAAGATCACACACAAAGCAAACTCTCCTGCTCAGACCTTATAAAGAACCTGAAAGGTGTGTTATCAAGACATCAGTCTGAAATCCTCAACCATTTCAAAGTGACAGCTCTTATCTTTACAGCTGAGCCAACACCAAACCTCTGCCATACGACGAGCCGCTGTCAGCCCTCCTCCAGCACATCCATCATGAAGAGGAGACCGTCCCACACACCTGTGTCTATCTGAACGCACGTCACACTGAAACCCTGAACAACACTGACATATATCAAGGTGCTTTGGACATTTAAAACATAAGTGATGATGCATTTAAAAAACTAAAAAGAGTTGCATTAAGCATAAGTACATTTTATAGCACTTACGTTTTAAAGGAAGACACGTCACCATCAAACCCGTATGACTTCTGTAAAACACAAAATGAAACATTTAGCAGAATGTTCATGGTGCTCTACATACAGTGAATCAGCAAAAACATTATAAAATCACCATAAAAGTTAAGTAACTTAAGTCATTGTTCACTTAAAATGTTCCTTTCAAATCTTCCAAATATGGCTTTGGAACAACTTGAGAAAATGATGAGAGTGTGAGTGCAGAAATGATTTTGATATTTCAATGAATTTGTGAAATGTATCCAGAAACTTCTCAGAACATTCTAGCAAGGTTTTCTCATTCAAAAGTAACAATGTTTGCAAAAAAAAAAAAAAAAAAAAAAAACGTCATTCCCTTCATGATTTCTCTAATAACAGAGAAAAACATTTTTAAAAAAACGGATGTTTTGAACAATCCGAAAACATAGCGTTTTATATCTTAATGTGAAAATGTGTTTATCTGTATATTTAGCTGCACAAAAGACGTCTGTAAAACAAACAACGCTGGAAGTGTGTAGATGGTCAGGCCTGCTCCACTAACACACTCCAGAAGCTCTGGCAGGCTTTGATGTGGTTGAGCGTTGACCAGCCCTGTGAAGGGTCCCGTCCCCCCCGTCCCGCGATCACAGCCCTGTGTCTGTGTGGACAACAGACATGAACAAATCTGAACTTCTGTTTGTTTTAATACACATATCCATTCCTGTCACCGAAACAGATTGGAGGCGGAACACGCTGATAAATAATTCACCAGTCTGACAGCAGGTCCACACACACACACACACACACACACACACACACGCACACACACCTTTGATGCTCTGTGGCACAGTCGGGGTTATCGTTTGCCCTGTTTGCTTCATCCTACACAAACGCACTTGTTTTTTCAATGTGTTTCTCTATACAAACACCGACTGCAGGAGTCGCACTAACAGTCATCATCAATGTAATACAGTGCAGTCTGTGTTATATTGCAGTGATGATGCTGTTGTGACTAATTTCATCTTTATGGTACTTGCACGTATTATTCAGAACTATAAACAAGGAGAAAGGCCAATAAAAATTAAATGAATGTGCACATCACTTAAAAGAATACCATTTTGTTCCAACCAAGGTAACATACAAAATCTATGGAGTGTTTTGTAACATTTAAAGTCATGTTCACACACTCATACAGAGAATGTGCTTGAAAATATATATATTAGTGACGTAACGCCTAAGCTAAAACATTGCAATTGAACATAAAAACAATGCATTTTTTTATAAAAACAATTACCACGTTGCCATGCCCAATAAAACGGTAATATGTTACAATAACGTTTAGAGAGATGTTTTAACACATCATGTTTAATAAATGTGTATCACTAATGATGACATGTAATGCACATTAATAATAGTGAGAACAATGTAGAACTGCAGTGATGAGTGAACTGCTTTAATGACGTTACTGATCAATAGAGGGCGCTAGTACTCAATGTGTGTGTGCATGCATGCAAGTCATACAGTGCATGCATTAAATAATGCAGAAGAACTTTTTAAAACAAAAATGTATTATTATTATTTTATTTCCGTATTTGATTCGAGTATGATGGCTTGAAATGAAGGAACAGTGGTCAAACACTTACAAAAAGTACCAAAAACAGCATTTTTTTTTTCTTTTATTATGATTTTTTGGGAGGCCTGGTATATATCATGTGTTTCTGGACTTGTGCAATGACAAAATCATGTTTTCTTGAACATGCACAATCATGCTAAATTATTAAAACACCAAGAGCAGCAAATAATAACGCTGGAGCGATAGATTTAAGCTTGCTTAAGCTAGGCCTAAATAAGGTTGAGGACAGAGAGAGGGACACACACACATCTGTCATGTAAGATGTGAAGTCTGGTGAGTTTTAAAGGGGAAGGTCCAGAGAGAGTTTGAAGGAACACAAGTTCACATTTATCTGGAATAAATCACACTTAGAAAGACAGCGGCCCCTCTGGACCCTGAAGGGACGTCACTGCAAATGAGTGATTAAAGAAGAAATCAATCGCTCCCTGTGTAAGCCGCTCTATTGAATTACCTTTAATAATTACAATTAATATCTATAACACAATAGAAATAAAAGCTTCATCACAGTTCATGCTGAAACGACTGACACAGGGAGAGATCCTGCAGAATGTTTAAATCCGCAGAAAGGTCCTGTGATTCCTGAAATGAAGGACAGACAGCGGAGGAAAGAAAGACGTGATCCTCGTACCTGCGGCCCTGAGAGCTCGCTTCGGTCTGACGCGTTTCCTGTGCTGAGAAAGAGGAGATAATTCATTCATCTAATGGGACCAATAAATTCAAGTATTAACTGCGCCACACCATATAACAGAGGAGAGCCTGGAGAAATGGAAGACAGATGAAGGCTGGAACGAGAGAGAGAGAGAGAGAGAGAGAGAGAGAGAGAGACAGAGGGAGAGAGAGAGAGAGAGAGAGAGACAGAGAGAGGGAGAGAGAGAGAGAGAGAGAGAGAGAGAGAGAGAGAGAGAGAGGGAGAGAGAGACAGAGGGAGAGAGAGAGAGAGAGACAGAGACAGAGACAGAGACAGAGGGAGAGAGAGACAGAGGGAGAGAGAGAGAGAGAGAGAGAGAGAGAGAGAGAGAGGCACATTAAAAGAAAACAATGTGCGGGAAGGGAAAATATGATGGGAACAAAAGACATCTATCTATCTATCTATCTATCTATCTATCTATCTATCTATCTATCTATCTATCTATCTATCTATCACTCTATCTCTCTATCACTCTATCTGTCAATCACTATCACTCTATCTATCACTCTATCTATCTATCTATCTCTCTATCTATCACTCACTCTATCTATCTATCTATCTATCTAACTCTATCTGTCAATCACTCTATCACTCTATCTATCTCTCTATCTATCACTCTATCTCTCTATCTATCTATCTATCTATCTATCTATCACTCACTCTATCTATCTATCTATCTATCTCTCTATCTGTCAATCACTCTATCACTCTATCTATCTCTCTATCTATCACTCTATCTATCTCTCTATCTATCTATCTCTCTATCTATCACTCTATCTATCACTCTATCTATCACTCTATCTATCTATCTATCTATCTATCTATCTATCTATCATATTGTCTGTATCTCAATCACTCTAACTATCTATCTATCTGTCACTCTATCTATCTATCTATCTATCTATCTATCTATCTATCTGTCTGTCTGTCTATCTGTCAATCACTCTATCACTCTATCTATCTATCAATATTATCTGTCTGTCAATCACTCTATCTATCTATCTGTCAATCACTCTCTATCTGTCTATCTGTCAATCACTCTATCTATCTATCTATCTATCTATCTATCTATCTATCTATCTATCTATCTATCAATATTATCTGTCTGTCAATCACTATCTATCTGTCACTCACTCACTCACTCACTCACTCACTCACTCACTCACTCACTCACTCACTCACTCACTCACTCACTCACTCACTCACTCTATCTGTCTATCTATCTATCTATCTATCTATCTATCTATCTATCTATCTATCTATCTATCTATCTATCTATCACAACACAGCTGCCATAGGAGGCAGAGTCCTGGGGATTGTGGGCTGGTGTGTGGTAGAGCGAGAGGAGAGTTGAGGGAAGTGAGAGAGTGAGTGAGCGAGGGAGAGTGAGGGAGGGAGGAGGGGCAGAACTGGGGCTGTGTGCTGCTAACAGGCCTCTGGGGAATTAGCGCTTGACGGACCATATGGGTAACATAGAAAGAGTGAGAGAGAGAAAGAGAGAGAGAGAGGGTGGCAGAGGCCCTGAGGCTGGCAAGGCCCCTCCGCCACAGCTTCAGCTGTTACCCATGAGCCCTTGGGCCAGGGGAATACAGCCTCACAACAAAGAAAACAGCGGAAAGCACCGGGTGTGGGAGAGAACGCACACCAACCTGAGCGGCGGAGGCCTTCCTCCATTACAACTTCATCTGACAGTTTACACGCTTCCCAAGATGAGCTGTCTGCCAAGTCAGAGCGCTTTATCATCGCTCTTTCTGCATGCAATACATCTAGAGAAAATATATGCATTCGAAAAGTTATGCTGCCGATTTGTCAGGATAGATGTTCAGCAGGAGACCCTCCACAAAGGATAACTGAATCCACAACAATCTGAGCCCTACGTTTTAGTAAGTAATGTGAAAAACTCTACCAAGACAATATTTGCTGGGCTCCGCCCCCCATTGGTTACTGTTGCTAGGTCTGACAAACATTGCAGAAAGACCCATGGGAACAGGAGATTTCTGTAAACAATGTCATTCGTGGTAAAATGCACTCTAGAAGTGATTAAAAAATGTATATCAGCATCTTATATGGGCTAGAAACAAGCATGACATCACAAAAGCATTTTATATGCTGTTTTGTCTGTTCTGGGAAAAACATATAGAATTTGGAAACTCAACTTTCCTAAAATATGACATGACTGGTGTAATGTCATGTCAAAAATATTAATAATAAATAATAATGGCAGCAGCCTCAGCCATTAAAGTTAGTTAGCTCAATGATTATTCGTTATTAGAGGAGTTTCTGCAGGGCTGCAACCCAGTCCAGGTCACCAACCCAGTCCAGGTCACCTTTCACCCCAAAAGCTAAAGGAAACAAAGGAAATATTATGTTTTCTTTTTAATTTGAGTTTTAAAAACATTTTTTATTGTGATTCTCATTATACATCAATACTGTTCAAAAGTTTGGGGTCAATACGATTTTTTACGTTTTTGAAGCATAATGCTCACCAAGAATGTATTTATTTGATAAAAAATACAGTAAAGCAGTAAAATGTTGAAACATTATTCCAATTTAAATGAACAGTTTTCTATGTGAATATATGGTAAAATGTAATTTATTCCTGTCCATCAAAGTTAAATTTTTGTCACATGGTCCGTCAGAAATCATTCTAATATGCTGATTTGCTACTCAAGAAATATTTCTGATTATTAATGATCTATGTTGACAACAGCTGTGCTGCTTCAAACTGGGATATATTTTATTTTTCATGATTCTTTGATGAATAGAAAGAGAACCCTTTGTGACACTGTGACTTTACTGTCATTTAATCAATTTAAGGCATCCTTGCTGTATTCATAATGTCCACAAGCGTTATAGATACAGTAAGGATTGCTATATTATAATAAACAAATATTTAAAAACAAAACAACAACAAAAAAACAAATCCGCATAAAAATTATTATAATTGCACTGACCTAATACGATTTTTTCTTTTTTTCTTTTTTTATCATAGCAATGATTATACACAATGTAAAAATACATCTTTATGCTTAATTTTATACCTGCAAAATACACTTAAAAAAATAAATAAATTGGGGTGAAATATGACCTGGATGTTTTTGTGCAGTTCACCTACTGTACATTTACACACTCCTCAGAATACTGGGATACTGTAGCCCTTAATAAGAGCTGCGTTTGCTATTGTAATGCTGGTCACCGCTCATCCCCCCCACCCCTTCCTCTCCAGCCCCAAAACAAAAATCCCTGAGATCAGCTTTAGATGACATACAGCTAATTAATTTTTCTAGCATGGGGGTTTTCTCTCTCTCTCTCTCTGTGTGTGTGTGTGTGTGTGTGTGTGTCATGGCTTCAGGGTGGGGAGATGTTGCCCTCAGCTGAGTATGTGAAACTTGTGAGATTAATTTAAGATCACTGACGTATAGCATTTGCATGAGAGCTCACAAGATCGCTTCATTTCCTGTTGGCCACGGCCAGGGCAGGAAGTCAAGTGGAGGACGTAGACCCTGAACAAAGAGAGCCAAACTTATACCGACAAGCCAGACATGAAAAATCTGTAATCGTTTAAACACACTCATGTCGTTTTTAAACCTGTATGATTTTCTTTCATCCATGCAATACAAAAGGAGATCAATTAAGCATCACTCATGACGTCAAACACCATTGGCTCTCATTTGCATCGTAACCGAGTTTCAACTTTACATTTACATTTATGCATTTGGCACACACTTGTATAAAGCGACTTTGCATTCAATGTTTTTATAAGGAATCGAATCCACGGCCTTGGCATTGCTGCATTAGTTAACATAACTTCTAAAAGGAATCTAATCCTAATGTTTACTAATACGTTACTGAAATTAAAAAGAGTATCTTTTTGTAAATACAACCAGGGTTTGACATTAATACCCACCAAATGCGGGTGTATTTCAGCAGTGGCGTGTAACGCAGTCACTCCTACTGGCCATTTTGGCGGGCTGAATTTTATAGGCCTATATAGTATATACATTTTTCAATTGTAGTCTTTTAAAAAGACATCTGAAATAACAAACCAAGTGCAATGTATTGTACAAAAATATAGATTTTTCGATACTGAAATATCTGAAATGCTTCCAATACGCTGATTTCACGCAGCCGCCATTTTGAAATCGAAAGTGAGGCTCCGGTGGGAAGAACCCCAGAAGTAAAGATAAACAACAATGCCTTGGATTACCAACCTGAAGCTGCTGCTGCGATTTACACTATTGGATGTTAATATCCAATATAGGATATGTATATAGTTCATTCCTGCCTCTTTTTTTACTTTCTGAATTATATATAAAAAAATATTTAATATATAAATGAATATCATTGTATAGTCTAAAGTATGAAAGAAATGTACACTGTAAAAAATTTCTAACCCTCCCAAATCAAAAATTTCAAGTGACCGATAACATCTAAATTTTTCAATTGGCCCAAGTGAAATTCTTGTTGCAATAGTCTGTTAACATTGGCTCAATGAGAAATAATACGTCAGACTAATTGAAAAATTTAGATGTTATCGGTCACTTGAAATTTTTGACTTGGGGATGTAATTTTTTTTTACAGTGTATGTACAGTTTTAGAATAACTCATTTTATACATTAAACACAACAATACGCCATCGCATTCACGACTCTCCTGTGATTAAAGGCGACACTTCCGGTTTTCTTCCCACCGGAGCCTCGCTTTCGATTTCAAAATAACGGCTGCGTGAAATCAGCGTATAGGCTACTCGTTTACCGCAGAATAGATACAGGATACCAGCTGCGCTTTCTCGCTCTCTCATCTCTCCGACAACGAGAGACACACAAACCCGCCTCCACTCACTCACTCGCTTCATTTGCTCCGGTTGACTATTGTTGGTGTTACATGGCTTGAATTTCGACATGGGATTGCGCATAGTTTGACTCATTCCCACAGATTTTGTGCTCACACCCAAAGTGCGGCACATAAAGCCGCCTCTCGACACAAAATTGAGTTATTTTTCACTGCTTATTGTGCTTAAACAGTCAAATACACAAAATAGTGTCAAGATGACAGTCTTGGCGATTATTCACGTAAACATTCGGTTCTGTTTTAAGTGAATGTAAACAGTTGAGAAAGAGTGGGAAAGATCCGTGTGTCAGGTCTTAAAGTGACAGCAGCCTAATATACCAATATATACTAATTAATATACTAATATACTACTGCCAAATAATATAAAAAATATCTATATG
>CM038639.1:33616505-33699005 GCA_021554675.1 Leuciscus idus | reverse complement strand
ATTACTGACCCCAAATTACTGACCAGTCGTGTATATTGTTGTTACAAAAGATTTCTATTTTTAAAACATTTGCTTCTTTTTTTCTTTTTATTCATCAAAGTATCCTAAAAAAGTATCACAGGTTATGAAAAAATATTAAGCAGCAGAACTGTTTCCAACTTTGATAATGAATCATCATTAGAATGATTCCTAAAGGATCATGTGATAGACTGAAGTAATGATCCTGAAAATTCAGCTTTGCATCACAGAAATAAATGATAATTTAAAGTATAATAAATTGAAAACCAATTAGTTTAAATTGTAATAATATATCACAATATTACATTTTTTTCTGTATTTTTGATCAAATAAATGCAGGCTTGATGAGCAGAAGAAACTTCTTTCAAAAACATTAAAAATAGTAATGTGTCCAAACTTTTGGCCTGTACTGTATATGGTATTCCAAGGTCCTTAAAAAGTCCCATTTTACTATCATACTTTTTTTAGTTGTACATCAGTAGATGCCATGATATTAATGGAAAGACCATGAAGTTCTATGTTACTATCATGCTTTTTTTTTTTTGACAACAGGGTATTCTTGGAGTAAAAATGTAAATACCACAGTATTCCATATATAATACACCACCCAAAAATGAAGATTCTGTCAACATTTACTGATGGAAGTCAAAAGAATTATGTACAGGATTAATTATGTAGAATCTCCAATTGGCACACATAATTCAATCAATTGTGAATAATTTAATAATAATTATATATATATATATATATATATATATTTTTTTTTTTTTGTGGAAAAATATATAAAAATTTAAACTCCAAGTATAAGTAAATATGATGTCTATGGAGGAAAGACTTTGGAAAATCAGTTTTCATTGCATGTTAATTTGTTTTCCCCCATAAAAAATGATGTCAGAGCTGCAACACTAAAATAATTGTCATGTTCATTCTGTCCAATTTGCTTTGTGCTGTAAAGTTTATTCATGTTGATTACGGCGGCTATTAGAGAGTGCCAAACATATTCTCTCAAATCATATGCAATCATCCCCTGATTAAATTAAGTGTTAATGGCAGGTAAAGGAGGACGAGTGTCGCTCAGGCCCGCGCTGGGTTTGGACATCACAGATCGCCGATTATCTTTAATGAATCTGTCCTTTAACAGTCCATGTACATACACACGCTCGTTTTCTCATTTCTCCATAACTTCATTACGCTTGATTGGATGTTTGCCTTCAGGTCATGTTAACTAATACCAGCAACCCCCCTTATAGACTGTTATAAATCATAACCACGCACACAAATAAACAAAATAATCAATTTCAACGTGTACAGAACATTAATATGAGAATAAAGCGTTTGGGGACTGTTTCTGGTAGTATGTAATCCCACACATAACCATACTGGTGCTATTTCAGCTGATACACAACCTAATTCTTCTTTATTGAATTACCAGAAGTAAAGCCAAAACAGTGTTTAATTCTGAGATGACAACTGGAAACACCTGCAGAATCAAACACGCACAATAAGAGGTCACATGACGATGATGTCGCACACTACTCTCTCCATCACTGCATGCCCGAATATCGTTTCATAGACGATTTCAAAAAGAAGTATCAGTGCACAGCATGCAGTGAACACTAATGTGTGTGTGTGTGTGTGTGTGTGTGTGTGTGAACCCAGCCTGTGTTCCTGAAGCTCAAACTGCACGGTTCGTGCACACCAATATCATGAGTTCGATTTATAGGGAATGCATGAAGTGATACAACAAAAACAAAAAAACTTGAATAAAATGTAAATCAGTTTGGATAAAAGCATCTGACAAAATGTATAAACGTATACTTCTGTTCAAAAGTTTGGGGTCAGTACTTTTAATAAATAAATAAACTGCATAATAAACAGCAGGGATGAATAAAATTTACCAAAAGTGACAGTAAAGACATTTATAATGTTTCAAAAGAGTTTTTGGTTACACTTTACAATAAGGTTTCATTAGTTAGTTAACATGAACTAAGAATGAGCAATACTTCTACAGCATTGATCTTATTAAAGTTAATGTTCAACATTTACTAATATATTATTAAAATTGAAAGTTTCTTAACATTAACGAATGCACTTTGAACTAACATGAACAACCAATGAACGACTGTATTTTTATTAACATTTAAAACGTTTATTTCTCATTAATAGTTACTGTATGTAGTTAATGCATTAAAAAAATGTAACAAATGAGACCTTATAAAGTGTTACTGATTTTTTATTTCAAATAAATGCTGTTCTTTTGAACTTTCTGTGCATCAAAGAATCCAGATTTGTTTTTTTAAAATCAAGCTTTCCATAAAAATATGAAGCAGCACGACTGTTTTCAACACTGATAATAATCAGAAATGTTTCTTGAGCATCAAATCATCATATTAGAATGATTTCTGAAGGATCATGTGACACTGAAGACTGGAGTAATGATGCTGAAAATTCAGCTTTGATCACCGGAATAAATTACACTTTACAATATATTCACATAGAAAAAAAGCCATTTTAAATTGTAATAATATTTCACAATATTACTAATCTTACTGTATTTTTGGATCATATAAATGCAGCCTTAGTGAGCAGAAGAGACTTATTACGGTATTTCAACGAGTCACCAAGATCTACTTCAGATTCTCAATAATAAACAGTGATGATCTTCACATCAGTAATTTGCAGATTATTAGGTGTGTGTGTGTGTGTGTGTGTGTGTGTGTGTCTCACTGGTGTGATGTGGACATGTTGATTTCAACATCGAGTCAAAACTTCATGAAACTTAATGACATTTTTTTCCGAACTGTGTTGCACTTTTTCGTCTCCTGCTTTCAACTCTAATTAAGATGCTTTTCATGAGAGTTTATCTTCCCTCACACCTGATAAAACGACGGCCTAAAGTCTCCGCGCCTGATGCAACATCCCCCGACTGATGACCCAACCCCATCGATCCCCGTCCCGCGTCCTGCAGACGAGAGCGTGCGCATCTGAAGCTCACTCCGGTCGTGAGCAGGTGTGTCAGGGCGGTCTGTCTCGGCCCTGTCAGCACTACACCGTCATTAGCAGCGGGGAGCACGCGCGTCTCTCTGGGCCCTCTGTAATTACGCTCTGACATAATTAACCCAGCAAGCCCATTAGCCTAGCGCCGACTGCAAAAAAAGCTTTGCTATAATTATTTGTTGTGTGCATGCTAATGAGACCAGCTGTGCGCCCATCGTACAACACGAACAAATTAATTTACAAGGCTGCGCTTTAAGTTTTTTTTCCCCCCCTTGTACCTCTCAATACACACTCAAAAAGCGGCACGTCTTTTTTGGCTATCAAGTGGATGCGCAAAGTTCAAAAACTGTCTCTTGTCTCTTGTCAGACGAGCTGCTGGGGATGAACTCTAGTGTTGCACACAAATCATACAAGAAATACAAGTCAACTTCTTATTTAAGCTAAACAAAAAGTGGCAATTTATTCCAGGTATATATATTCAGAGAACTATATATATGAGTGTGTGTGTATAGAGAGAGAGAGAGAGAGAGAGAGAGAGAGAGAGAGAGAGAGGGAGAGAGAGAGAGACACACACACACAGAGAGGGAAAGAGAGAGAGAAAGAGAGAGAGAGAGAAAGAGAGAGAGCGAGAGAGAGAGAGAGAGAGAGAGAGAGAGAGAAAGAGGGGGAGAGAGAGAGAGAGACACACAGAGAGGGAAAGAGAGAGAGAAAGAGAGAGAAAGAGAGAGAGAGACAGAGAGACTGAGAGACGGAGAGAGGGAGAGAGGGAGAGAGGGAGAGAGAGAGCAAAACTATTACACTAAACATCTGGATTTAACATATTTGGATTTAAAACCCCATAAATTCTTCATGATTTACACATCAGTCAGATTAATATGGATATAAAGTGAAGTTAGATGAGGATTACATTACAATAATACCAACTTAAGTGTAACTACAGCTTCCTTCTTCACTTCCAGCGAAAGATTCAACTCATCTACAACTCATCAACACTACCAAAAAGTATCGGTATTCACTTCTCTAGACATGGTTCTTATCTATCTATCTATCTATCTATCTATCTATCTATCTATCTATCTATCTATCTATCTATCTATGTTTCTATGTATCTATCTATCTATCTATCTATCTATCTGTCTATGTTTCTATGTATCTATCTATCTATCTATCTATCTATCTATCTATCTATCTATCTATCTATCTATCTATCTATCTATCTATCTATCTATGTTTCTATGTATCTATCTATCTATCTATCTATCTATCTATCTATCTATATATCTATCTATCTGTCTATGTTTCTATCTATCTATCTATCTATCTATGTTTCTATGTATCTATCTATCTATCTATCTATCTATCTATCTATCTATCTATCTATCTATCTATCTATATATCTATCTATCTGTCTATGTTTCTATGTATCTATCTATCTATCTATCTATCTATCTATGTTTCTATGTATCTATCTATCTATCTATGTTTCTGTGTATCTATCTATGTTTCTATGTATCTATCTATGTTTCTATGTATCTATCTATCTATCTATGTATCTATCTATGTATCTATCTATCTATCTATCTATCTATGTATCTATCTATGTATCTATCTATGTATCTATCTATGTATCTATCTATGTATCTATCTATGTATCTATCTATGTATCTATCTATCTATCTATCTATCTATCTATCTATCTATCTATCTATCTATCTATCTATCTATCTATCTATCTATCTATCTATCTATCCATCCATCTATCTATCTACCATTCAGTAAAACATCTCACAATAATATGAAATTTTCATCGGATACCATCATATTATGTGACATATTTTAACGTTTTTGTCTGTGCACAACCGTGGGAACACTGTGACCTGATCTTAAATGTTCCATGAAAAACATCATTGAAACTTAAATTCCTCTCATTTTAACATTCAACATTTCTTTGCCCTTCATACTCGAGCAGTCATAATAAATGCTTTTGCAAAAGCCTTGATGAAGAAAGTAATAACGTGCAGAGAGAACGAGGTAAAGAGAGAGATGCGTCTCTTCCTACGACTGCGTGCGCTGAAAGACAAACTTGCCTCTCAAAGCCTTTTTGTTTTAGTGGCGTTGTGAAGGACACAGTCGGACAAACATCAATAAGAATCAGCTGTGAAGTGCGCTTGAAAGCGGCGCAGAGGAGCAGCTGCGTGAGGCTCCGCCAGAGACGAGTGATCTCAATAAAAGATGAAGGATACAAACAAGAGGAAAGCCAACGGATCGGCCGAGAGGGGCCAAGCATTCGTGTTAACTCTGGAATATTAACCGAAGGCCACCAGGATGATTTCAGGAGTGGTGACGTCTAGTGCCACGTGAATCTGAGTCATGAGGAACCAATGGCTTTATGTGAACAAATGTGACCCTGGACCACAAAACCAGTCTTATTTATACATCATCTGAAAGCTGTATACATAATCTTTCCATTGATGTATGGTTTGTTAGGATAGGACAATATTTGGCCGAGATACAAATTGGAATCTGAGGGTGCAGAAACATCAAAATATATCACAAAAATAAATGTTTTATATATTTACGGTGGGAAATTTACTAAATATCTTCATGGAACATGATCTTTAAATGATTTTTGGCATAAAAGAAAAATCTATAATTTTGACCCATACAATGTTTTGTTGGCTATTGCCACAAATATACCCGTGCGACATAAGACTGGTTTTGTGATCCAGGGTCACAAATGTGGTGCAAAACAAGTCATATTCACCACCTGTGAGAGACTGTAACTTCAAATGTGTGAATCATAATATCAGAGCAAGTGCCATTGATTTCAAAGATGCATTTACACACTTTACGAGCAAAACATTTGACAACATTTTGGCTCGACATCCTTAAAACAAGACTGACTTGGCAAATAAACCTGTTGTCTATAACATGCATTGTGAATGAGTTATTATTTTGAATCTTTTCAGTGAATCAAAATTAGTCCGAACGAATGAACCAAAAGATTTGCTTACAAATCAGACTCGGCTGTTCTGAGCGGTTCTCGGTTTAACATCTCGCAGACTCACTGAACTGAAGATCACATGGTGTTAATGAATTTTATTATTGCTTAATTAAATGCAAATTTTGGTTTGGTCCTAAATGCTTTCATTTTATGAGCTGACCTTTGAACTGAACTGCGACGCGACAATAAAAAAAACGTATTCATAAAGCTTGATCAAAAAAAGTAAAGGGCATTATGAGTTGTAAACATAGCTATGGCTTATTGGAGCGTTTTAGAGCGTGTAACGAATAAGTGAACCGGTTTTGTTGAATTGGTTCTTTGAAATGAAAAGTTCTAAAGAACAGATTTGTGTAAATGAGTCAGATCTCTCATTATTACAAAAATGCCAATGAGCTGAGAAAAATAAGCTCAATTCAAAATATAATCTCTAAAAACAAATCTTAATATCTGACATAATTTTGCTTGTTTTAAGTACGTTTAGAATTTTTATTTTTTTATTACTGGAGTAAATTACACTTGTTGTATATTTTGATATTTAAAGGTATAGCGGAGGATCTTTCCAAATTTTAGATAAGACCCGCCCTCTCCACTTTTTGAAAAGTTTGATTGATTCACCAGAATGATTGACAATTAGGAGGACCAATAGTATAGGTTACCCACCAGGAAGTAAAACATCCTCCGCTATACCTTTAATGCAAAGGCCAATATGTCCAAATACTTTGAGGAAACTGTATTCAGTCACATTTCCATGCACACAAACTCTACAATTTCTTAATATAATTTACTGTTATTTCATCAGGCAAGGCACTTAAAAATGCCATTATTTCCATGACGGTCTGTCAAGAGGATATTAGTGTACTGTAAGATGCTCTGAGACACGTGAAGCCTTATATAATTCACCTTCTCAAACACACACACACACACACACACACACACACACACACACACACACACACACACGCGCTTCAGTTTTCTCCCTGTGGGCTTGTTCTCTATAGGGACTCATTGGCTGGGCAGCACTTTTATGAACATAATGCATTATTAAACATCTCAAACATCTCCTGGGCTTTGTGTTTATTACTGCTCTTACAAATCATCAGTACATAATCTCTAGCGGCCCACAGAGATCTCTCTCTCTCTCTCTCTCTCTCTCTCTCTCACACACACACACACACACACACGGATCTCTAGCGAAAAATCCCCTGAAAGAGTCACATCTTCAACAATAAGACACCCAGAGTGTGAACTACTAATGAAACATGTGACACGGTCCCGGAGGACCTCGGGACCATAAACAACCAGAATACAATGTTTCTTTATTTTCTAGATGAAAGGGTAAGTCTGAGCATATTGTTTTTTTAGGGAGCAAAACTACAGTATTTCATGTGAGTTTCACCTTCAGTCTGGAGGAAAATAATGAACTACACAAAATACTGTCACTCTTCCATGAAAACAGTGACATAAAGAGGCTTACAGATGTGTGAGGGAACTACACCAGGGTGAAAAATACATCCCGCTGTAAGCGTTTCAATACACAGATGATAAATTACATCTCAAACTGTCATGAACTTTGAATTCTTGAATGGTTAAAGCAATAGTTCACAAGCATTTACTGGCCATTATGTCTTTCCAGACCTGTATGACTTGAATTTCTTGAGCACAAAAGGAGATGCTGATCAACGCTGAATGAAGATGCACACTGTCAGACTCCAAAAATGACCAAAAAACATCATAAAAGCACCAAAAAGAGGTTAATATGATTCATGCACTCTATTCCAAATCACATGGCAAGTTTGTGTGAAGAACAGAACCAGATTTAAGTTGTAATTCGCTGATTCACAGCTCTCAAATATCATGTTTGCATTCAAAATGGGGACATAAACCCCATGTTTGACATCAGTGATGCCAAATGCCATATTAAACCCAAATCATTTGAGCACTAGCCTATACGGAGAAAGATTACCAGTGAATGATGACTTAAATTTGGGTCTGTTCCTCAAACAAAGCATCAAATGACTTCAGAAAACTTGGAATATAGCGCAAGAGTCGTATGAACTACTTTTAAAACACTTTAAATTCGCTTTTTTGTCCTATTTGGAGCCTGAAAGTATGCGGAATGAAAGTTAAAGCCCAAATTTAAGTCACGATTGCTGATTCACAGCTCTCAAATTTCATATTTTCATTCAAAATGGGGACATAAACTCCATGTTTGACATCAGTGATGCCAAATGCCATATTAAACCCAAATGATTTGAGCGCTAGCCTATACGGAGAAAGATTACCAGTGAATGATGACTTAAACTTGGGTCTGTTCCTCAAAACAAAGCATCCAATGACTTCAGAAAACTTGGAATATAGCGCAAGAGTCGTATGAACTACTTTTAAAACACTTTAAAGGAGCTTTTTTGTCCTATTTGGAGCCTGACAGTACTGTATAAGTAAAGTGGTCTGGATGGTTACTTTCAAAGCGTTTATGAATAGCCTACCGTGTGAAGTCAGCCAGGCTTTCAGGCTTTCAGATGAGTAAATAAGTTCACCTGCTGAAGTGTGGCGCAGTACCGCTGGTCACCACTAGCCCGCGCAATAGCACTAGCATTCATTAGCGAAAGCGGCAGGTTTACAGGGTCTTTCATGACAAAGGCGTCTTCAGAGCCGGCTAAAGTTCGGTCCTCACAAACAGAGCTCGTTTTGGTCTACACGCAGAGATTTCCTGAAGATCCAGAGCTCTCGACTGACATAAAAAGAGCAAGACAATGCCTCAGGGGTACTGGTGGAGGGAGAGGTGTGGAGGGGAGGTTACTGGTGGAGGGAGAGGTGTGGAGGGGGGGGCACAGGGGGATTATGGGTACAAAAACACAGGCAGAGGTAAAGCGCGCACCCGCGGCGCGTGTCTTACGGCGACGCCCCTGGCAACAGCCTCTCCAGGTGAGACGGATTCAGAGACGCCTTTGAGTGACAGTACAAGCACACGCTCCTCAGGAGGGACTAACTTTGACTTTTCCCGCTTTTCCTCCAGTAAGCGGATGCAGGAAACGGAGAGCATCCATATGACCGCGGGGCATGAATACGACGGCGCTAAAAACACATAACCGAGAGGTGTGTTATTTGCGGCTGGCGAAGGCTCTGATGACTGTTCTTGCAGGGGATTCGGATGGGGAACGTGTAACATATGGCCTGTTAACAACATCAGGTGAGCCGCGAGCCTCCCAGAAGATTCACCTGAGAACAGAGACGCTCCGAGTCGGACGCTTTTAGAAACCAGACAACAGACCTTCCCTTAAGAGCCAAAACTCAAGAGCTGCCAGTGCCAGATCTGAGGAAGTTGCCAATCGTGGAAACAGACAAAGAAATAAAATGTTTAAATTTGTTATGAAAAAAACAAAAACATGTTATTTTGGTGAACGCACACACACACACACAATCACACACACTATATATGTCTTCCGGGAACATGTTTCTTCAACTGCAAGCGCTTTTATATCCTGAAGGTTGATTTTTATTAACACTAACAGAAATAAATTGTTGTTGTGTGAATTCTACTATCATTTTATTTTTAATACTGAAATGTCCTTTATATTTTATAAAGTATACAAAGAGTTTTTTTATTTTGGTGAACACACACACATGTAGGAAACGCGCACACACACTCTCACACACAAATACGCACACAAACATGCACGCACGCACAAACACACTCTCAAACACAAACATACACACAAACACACACTCACATGTGCATGCACACACTAACTCACACACACTATATATATATATAGGCCTATATATATATATATATATAGCTCATTTGCAGGTGTTTCTACAACTTCAAGCACTTTTATGCCCTGAAGGTTGATTTTGATTAATACTAACAGAAATAACTAGTTTTGTCATATGAATGCCAGTCATTTTATTTTTAATACTCAAATGTATTTTATATATTGATTTTATAGTTTTAACTTTGTCCGTGATACATTCTCAATCTTAATACATGAAAAATGACCATGCAAACATTATTTTAAATTATAACTATGGACAAATAATAAAATAAACTGTAGAAAATATTGAAAAAATATATTTAGATTTTTTTTCACACAATAAATGCTGAAAAAGTTTTTTACACAAAAAATGTATTTTTACCGCAACCAACAATACTAACCCTAATCGTGTTGTATCAATGGTAGACAAAATAAGTTGAGAAATATCAAGATACATATCACTCTTTAATTATCATATTTAGTTTATCAGAATGTTTCAATTATAACAGAATGTTTTATTGTGCATCATTTCCAATTAGGCTGTAATTTTGTCACAATATGCAAAACTTAAAATATTTAATTGAGTATATTCAGTATAAATAAAATTATTAAATTACTCTTAGCAAGAAAAAAAAAAGTTGGACACAAATGTTTAAAATGTCATTTCCACCACTAATGATGGAATGATGGAAATAAAAATTAAATAAAAAGCGATGTCGCACATTAGTAGTAGACAAATGAAATAAACTAGTGAAAGTGCAAGTTTATTTTCTAAACATCCACAGGGCCAAAAGTGCTAGAGTTGGAGAAACACTCACATCTGTTTTACAATAATTTTTTTTCATAATTATACACAGCTGAACAATCAGCGATTCAATAATTGCTGACGAAACCGCAAAACAGAGCAAAACATAAGAACGTGGAAACGGGGAGCCATCATCATGTAGATATCAGACAGAAAGAGACACACACACACACACACACACACACACACACACACACACACACACACACACACAGAGCGATTAGCATGTAGACCGTAAAGGAAACATCAGCATTTTCCCTTCGCCTCCTCCTGCAGTGAAAAGACAAACTCAACTCTTTGTAGATAAACAGATGAGCAGCATGTTCTGTGTTAACTTTATCAATACCGTACAAGCGGCGCATTAAAGCAGCGGTCGCAGGACTCTAACGCTTTAAAGACAGCGGTCAGATACAAGTTTATCTGAAGAGAACCTCACGGAGAGAATCATAATATACAGTACTGGGGAATAGATATTACAGGTACAGGAACTGTAGAATCATGATTATGACATGATCACATAAAACGGGTTTGAGTTGCTAAAGCAGAACCGAGTTTTATCCGTCGGGATTTACCTGGATGGAAATATGTTATAGGCAATATTAAACTTTAGCACATAATTTATCCCACACTGATTGTGGCATGAATGAGGCCTTAAATAATGAGGCTTACTTTTCTAAAGAGAATCTACAATTCGGAGGATCATCATTTATCATCCTATCGTCCAGCCCTGATCTGACAACTCATCTTTATTGGATAATAAAAGTATTTTTCAGAAATTCTAACGCTATCTCATGACCAATTTGTACGATTTGTCTAAACCCCAGTGATGGGCAGGTTTTGGGGCGGGGTCAGGCGTAGGTCATTCGTACGAATTCATACGAATTGGGCAACTCATTTGAATATTTGAATATTTATTTTTTAAAAATGTATAAATATTTTCAAAATTTTGATGTCATTTTCACCACAACCAACAATACTAACCCTAATAACATTTTATGAGAAGTATACAAAGATTTTTTTATTTTGGTATACACACACACACGTGTACACGCAAACGCACACAAACACACTCTCACACACAAATACGTAAGCACAAACACACTCTCTCACACACACACACACACACACACACACACACACTCTCAAACACAAACACACACAAACACCCACTCACATGCACATGCACACATTAACTCGCACACACTCGTACGAATTCATACAATTTATGTAAACCCCAGTGATGGGCAGGTTTAGGGGCGGGGTCAGGCGTAGGTCATTCGTACGAATTCATACGAATTGGGCAACTCGTAAAATATGTAACATTTTTGCTAAATCGTACATATTTTACAAGTTGCCCAATTCGTATGAATTCGTAGATTCTCTTTAGAAAAGTAAGCCTCATTATTTAAAGCGAGGTCGTATGAATTCATACAGATTATCCACCTCGTAAAATGTGATTTGCAAAGTAAACCCATTAAAACAGGTTTTTTTAATTGTTGATTTGTGACACTTTGCTATACAAGTAAAGACAGATTGTGTTTGTGCTCTGATTATGAACACAAACATGTTGGATCAACAATCCACAAGCATGTTGGTGTTTCTGGAAGCTGAGCGGGTTTACTGTCCTTTATGCACCTGGAACGGTTCATTCCCCAGGATGAGGATGGGGGGGGGGGGGGGGGGGGGGTGACCTTGCTCAAAGCCAGAGGAAGGAACAGATTAATAGGTTGCTGTAGTAGACAACAGGCTCACCCTCACAGATGGCAAGATCCGTCAGAGGTCGATACCGATGAAAACGTAGCTCTTCACAGGGAGGGTCAAGCGCCGGGTTACGCTCGCATCACACGAGACCGATGACATCTGATGGCCACGGCTTTGGGGGGGAAACTTTAGCCACGTTTAACCACAGTCACCCTTGGTGGCATGCAAATCAGAACGTGTTTTTGTGCAAAATGAGCCAGCCAAAAAAAATTAATAATAATAAATGCCACAGACGAGGTCAAATGGAGTTATTCACTGGGTTTTTGGATGTTTTGAAATGCTCTGCATACTGTAGGCTGCAACTCCAAACAGCACTGCTTGCACAAAACACAATTTCAATTGCACATATCAACGCTGCAATACTTTAATAAGCATATGCTGCGCACACAAACAGTGGTTACAATTATACACGTTAAATCACACTGAGAAATCATTAGTTTTCAGCACTGAATGACATATAGGTTGCCTTATCCACCATCTTGGATTTAGTCAGTCAGAATCAAGCGTGCCGCACAAGCCCTGAAAAGTGAAGCCAAAGCGTCTCGATCGCCCCCCCGGTGACTGGTCCTAGTATAGGTCATAAGCCCCGCCTCCCCGTGTTATTCAACGGGACGTGAGACCAACTAAACAATTATATTACACTTCAAATATCTTTTTCCAAAGGTGGTTTCTTTCATTTGCTGTCGTTTTTATCACGCTGATGTAAGTTCACGTGTCTGTTTCAAAATTAAGTTGGTTTTTAGTTAATTATGTGATGCTATAAAAACGGTGGTGTAACGTCATGATTGACAGCTGTGATTGACAGGTTCTCTGAGTGAAGTAGTCACTGAAGCACCAACGGACATTTTTTTGGGGGGGGGGATCTTCGGAGGACTGAGGAGATTGTATTTACTTTATTTTAACAAGCCTCTTGTTGTACTGCAATCAATTTGTAAAAAAGAGCATTCAGGGAGAGTGCATTCTGCGAGAGTGAGGGCGGAGCGTTGATTTCGCGGCTTTACTTCCTGCTCACTACTGCGCAGGTCTGGTCCCGAGATCGCTACTGCGCAGACTCAAGTTCCAAGATGTCAAGCGCCATATCGGGACACTGGCGGCTTCAGTTCTCACCAATGGAAGAGAGCAAAGGGGCATCATCCATATTTTTTTACAGTCTATGGTCAGAATGCATTCTGGGATTGCCGTCTAGTTAAGTTACCTTAAAGGGATAGTTCACCCAAAAATCCATACAACTCGGAACAACTTGAGGGTGAGTAAATGTTGACAGAATTAAAATTTTTGGGTGAACTATCCCTTTAAGTTGCCTTTTTAAAGGAACCGTATGTAAGATTGTGGCCAAAACTGGTACTGCAATCACTTTCAAATGACTGTAGAGCGGTGTATCCCCTCCCCCTCCCCCCTGACTCGAGATTGCCAGATAGGCTGTAGGATCCAGCAGGAACGTCGGCTGCTACAAGGAGCTTCCAATGGCAAGTGACGAGTCCTACACAGTAAGTTTTTTTTCTGACTTTGTCACGACGTATTTCGGATTCATAACGAGGTCTTTTAGGTTTCGTAACGTTAGACATTTTTTATCCGACACGTTTGTAGCTGCAGCTGTGGTAACTAGAGCAGAGCTGGCAACCCGGATGCCGAAACACTACTGACTTCGTGATTGGTAGATAGGTGGAGGGTGGAGCATCAGGCCAAAACACAGCATGACAACATCAACATCAGTTGAGGGCTGCAACTGCAATGACAATATCCTGGCCGGACTACTGTTGTCAGTGATATAAGTATTTGAAATGAACATGATTTCTTAATGTCTAGTGACATATCAGGGCCATTTTATGATTAATTGGAATACATTTCTTACATACGGTTCCTTTAACTCTTTAAATTTACAGCTTTCCGTGTTTTCACTGTTATACGGTAGGGGGCGCTATTACACATCTACTGAAAGAGTACAGAATGTCCTGATCAAAACACAGGTGAAGAAGCAGCAGAAACAAGCAGAAATACGCGATCATCAACATTAAACAGCAGATAAATCAAAACTGTCTAATGTTACTGAATGAAATGTCGAGCGACGGGACTGTGAAGCTTTGAGTGTGTTGATGGACTCGATCAACTCCATCTGTGTTTTGATCATCGTTCTGAATCACATCTGGATGCAGTCTTTGACAAAAATGCGATTTGCTAAGTTTGTTGATAAAAGTTTGATAGAAGTGTTGATAAAAAAAAATAAAAAAAATGTATGAAACCTATTTTTGTTTAAAAGCCGAGGCTCTAGTCTTTCTTTTGATATATTGCATGTTCAGATACTCATACAACAAAATATTCAATTTAGTTAAAATGATCAAGAATGCTGGCGGTGGCTGGCAACTTTTAAATCAAATGCTGGCGGGGAAAGAGTTAAAGAGCCGTCTCGTCAGGAGTGCACCTGTGACACCTGTAATGCTGTCTAGGTAGGCAGCTCCCTAGGTTTGAGAACAGAGTTTATCTCTCCAGAAGAAGCTTCCATTACCCAATGACTGTGTAAAGAGTGGCATCAAGCCTTCTGTGATCTCTGATAGGACGGTCTAGCGTCAGGCCCCTGTCCTCTCTCTCCCGTCTGTGTCTCTTTCTCTCTTATCGTCTCTCCTCTGCTCCACACGCCTCATCAATCCCACATTTCACATCCAGCTGAGCTCTGATTGGCCCACTGCAGTCATCAGAACCTGAGACCATATGGACCCACCCGACCCCAAACCACTCCAACAAGCACTTTCTACACGTTCTTAAACACTATATTATAATTATATACTATATACTATCATATTACTCATAATTTAGTTTTAGTTACATGATCATTTTCTAACAGACAGTCTGTGCTACTGTATCTTTAAGACGTCCATATCAATATGACCTCATCAGAGCAAACCAAGTTACCAAATAGGTGTTTATATGTCAGTCATATGTTAATGAGCTCATGGAAATGTGCACTTTAATACAGTGGACTAAGTGACTAAATCAGTGTTGTTATTGTTAACTAATGATACAATTATTAAAAATCATTTTTGTTAATTCAAAATAAAGCTGAAATAAGAGAAGATATAAATATGAGATGAAAAAACATTGTCAGCATTTGTGACTGTACCTTTAAGATGTCCTTATCTAAGAAGTGCCATATTAAAAATCATTGTCGTTAATTGGAGTAAAGCTCAAATAAAATAAAATATTAATATTTAATATAAATCTTATATATCATATATGTTTAATGAAAATTAGATATGTTTTCTTGCCAACTAATTGAAATAAAAGAAGTTGAAGTTGACGAATGAAACTGACTAAAACTGAAATAAAAATAAGTTAAAGCTAAATAGAAATATTAGTAAAAGGACATAAAATTTTAAAATAAAATTTTAATTAAAACTGAAAATATAAAAATAAAAGCGAATTCAAAATGTTAATAAATACTATATTTGTATATAAATAACACTGAACTGTATGTTTATGTATTAAGATGGGTGGTCATAGTTAACAAAAGAGCTCATGATTGTTATGTTGTGTGTGTCTACATCACTCTTCCACTTCAAAAGAAGAAGAAAAACCCTGTTTTACATGATATATGAATTAATGTTTAATTGCCCAAAAGAATAAAAAAGAATAATAATCAAATGAGAAATATCATGCAAGTTACTTCTTATAGGCTAGTTGTGTTCCTTTGAGTCATGAATGTTCCTTGTTTCTGCAGGTCTCTCTCTGAGTGTGTGTGTGTGTGTGTGTGTGGCAGGTGTGCAGCTCACCTGGGGCCTCGATCAGCTGTTTATATATTCCCAGGAACGCAGACTCCGCCTCCTTACTGCGCTGGCTCAACGCAACCACCTGCAGCAGAGAGATGAGCTCATCAATCCAGCACACACTTAAGGGCCACGCAACACATAAGAAAACATTACAATCAATAATTCTGCTCCATATGTTGAAACCGCAGAGCTGCAAATAAACTTTGTTCCAGTACTTAAGCGGAGAAAAACATTAGTATGATGGCTCTCGAGGAAAACTGTCTAATAATCTCACCAATGCAACAAAGCATCCGATACTGCGAAAAATATAGCAGATACTCGACCGGCTTCACACTCATCACAACACTCACTACGGGCGCGTTTAGAGGCAGTTCTGCAGTGTGTGTACAGTGCATCATGGATGGCTTAATAATACATGTACAGAATACTATATCTCACAGTGAACTTCCACTTCAAGTCTGATGAATAAACCATAAATAATATCAACTGTGATTTTTCCAGACTTATTTAAGTGAACTGCTAAAAGTTAAAGTCCCCGTGACTTTTCTCCAGTGTTGTGACGCATTTCCAAGTCAATTTCCAATTGTTCACCACAAGACTAGTAATATGCGCTAACAAAGTAAATAGAGTCAATTTTGATTTCATGTCGACTTTAAAATATTTTAAAACTGGACTGCATATTAAAACTAAAAAACTCCACTGTAATACCAATGTAAAAATGGTCATGTGACAAAAAATTAGCATACTACTGTTCAAAACATTTAGCTTTGTATAGTGCATAGTGTTTCATTTTTAACATGTTTAGCATGCCATACACAGTATGAATTAATGTTCAAAATGTTTCATCAAAGCTGCATTTATTTGATCAAAAATACACTCAAAATATTGAGAAAAATGATTTACCCTTTAAAATAGCTGTTCTGAATTTGAATATATATTAGTGTAATTTATTCCTGTGATCAAAGCTGAATTTTTAGCATCATTACTCCAGTCTTCAGTGTCACATGATCCTTCAGAAATCATTCTAATATGAGGATTTGATGCTCAAGAAACATTTTTCATTATTTTTATGCTTTTGTAAATAGTACTGGACTATACTTTAGTAAATCCATTCTGAAGACTATAGTGCTGGATGAGTGAAGGCTGTGTGTGTGTGTGTGTGTGTGTGTGTGTGTGTGTGTGTGTGTGTGTGTGTGTGTGTGTGTGTGTGTGTGTGTGTGTGTGTGTGTGTGTGTGTGTGTGTGTGCTTGTACAACTATCTTTGTAAAGATCAGTTTGAGTTTTAGAGCATTGGAGTGAGGACAAAGAGTAAAGTGAGGACATTTTGGCCGGTCCACACTTTCTGAGAGCCTTTAAAGGCCTGTTTGAGGGTCAAGATTTGGTTTTAGGGATAAGGTTATAATGAGGTTAAGGGTCGGTTTAGGGTCAGGGGTCGGGTTAGGCACTTAGTTGTGATGGGTAAGGTTAGGGTAAGCGGCTAGAGATTGCATTGTGTCAATGAATGTCCTCATAAAGATAGATGTACAAGAAAGTGTGTGTGACAGAAATGAAGAGGAAAGGGTTGCTGACAGCTCCGAGTCTGTGCTGGACTACTGAAGCCAGGTCAGATTCAAACACAACCTCGACTAACCCGACCCGTCACCCCTGCTATTCTCCTCTCCACAGGTGACTCAAACCAATTACGGATTCATTTAGAAAGAGCGGGAGCAGAATGGGCCGCCACCTGGCCCCATAGAGAGGGCACCTGTGCCTGTGGATAATGTGGGTTAGAGCTGCAAAGACCACACAGAAAACCTCAGAAACAACACTCGGGCCGTCATTGAGATTCAAGTGCACACTGGAGGGGAGGTTACTGCTCAAAACCCTGACGGGACGCTTGCTGCCCATGTGAAATACGAGCAGACAGGCCTGCGGGCGAAGCGGGTTTGATGCCAGTTGTGATGGGAGGAGAGAGACTCACAGCGGCTGCGACTCAAATCAAACACAAAGTCCTTTATATTCAAATCAAGTCATTAATGTTTGACTCAAAGGATGTTTTATAAATCAAAGTGTGTTGGGTGAAGAGAAGTCAATGGCTGCATTGCAATCCTGCATACTGTGAAGTACACACGAGTGAAAAGTGTCAAGAGCAGATCTGGGTCATATTTCAGCCCACAATCAAAAGTATTAAACAAAAAATGTACAAAACATAAAAAATTGAAAAAATTTAAATGAGTCAATACACCATCAATACTTAGCCTGATTCACTATGGTAAGGCTATTTTAAGTGTTTATATTTTAGATCTGTCTGGATGGTTTTCATGAAGAAGAAGAAATTACTGTAATCTTTTCAAAGAATTACTATAGGGACCCTTAATCACTATTAAACATTATAAAACACCTTAATCTCCGATTCAAAAATAATTTTACAATGTGTTTATAGAAGCCAAATACAAAGCTAAACAAAATATAAATTAATTATTTATGCGTAAAAATAGTTTTTGCTGTACATTGCCTTTAATTTAGGCTGATTTCAATTTTAAAAGGTTAATTAATTTATTAATTTCATCACTGCATTTTTTTTTTTTTTTTTTTAATTAAAGACAACAATCTGAATGGTTCTAAAAAATAGGATTTCTTTTCATGCAAAACATAATTTATTTTTATTGGAAATTTGAGGTGAAATATGAGCCAGGCATTTCTTCATGAGATTTATTGACACTGAGAAATTAAAAACTGTAGGCGGTATGATGTAAAACACTATGCAACATGCAACACACACTGATACTAGTATCACATTTTGCATTTAATTCAGTATAGCATTCATTTATAGCATTGTGGGATACAGTATTCTGCATGCTGCAAATGCATTAAAATTTGCATTCTGCACACATTTATACCTTCTTTGAAAATAGTAGGCATTATGTCATCCTGAAGCTGCTCTATAAGCATCATGTCAAGTCTGCCGTTGGTTCAGTCCTCTTCTGCCGCTGCCTCATGAACTTCATGCAGAATACAGCAGCACTACAGGAATCAATACTGATACAATCGTCCCCCGCGCTCGCTGTCTAAAACCAATTGTGTTTCTCTCTTTTTTCTCTCTCTTTTTTCAAAGACATGGCCTTCAGTTGCTCCATCAGCACTGGAGCTCTCACACACGAAGAACACAAGCCAGTGAACGCAAGGAAAGAGTGTGTGATGATGCTTACTGTGAAGACATGTTAAACAAGGCAGAGCACCTGCTGATCTGATCGCTTTAATTAAAGCACTTACAAAACCTATTCAAGTCTACTCATGTCTCAACTTTACAGCTGAAGTCTGTCATTTCTGAACCACTTGATAATCACAAAACAACTCCCCTCATCTGCCATTGGTCAGACAAAAAAAAATAGTCCCGCCCCAAACTCATGCCATTGGTTGAGTCAGAACTTGACATGTCGAGTTGCTCAAAACACAAGAGTGAAATATTACTGACATTAAAAAGTTATTTATTACCCAAACAAGAGATTTTGAGTTGGTATCTGATCTGTTCAGAATCTTATTGGAGACAAAAAAAATACGCAATTTAGTTTTTTTCGTTCTCTTTCCTAAAGCATCAGGACTGAGAACATGAGTGAACTGCACACAGACTGTCTCACATATGGCCGGATAATCACGCAAAGATAAATCCCTGTAATTCTGCAAGAGACAACAAACATTTCCTTATGAATTTACACAAGATGAAGAGCCATTCCAGCCTTCATTTGTCAAGGGTATAATGACTTATTAGACGAAAGCATCATCACCATGACGATCACCATCATCATCCTCATCATGTTAGATTTGAACATTTTTACGTACCTCTCGGAGTACTTCATCATCTCTTAACGAGAGAACACATAGATTACCTCCAACATCACACCATTAACCCGTCAACTGCAGCGCCTAGACATCAATTACACACACACACACACACACACACACACACACACACACACGTGTGCATGTGCTGATGTTAATATGCACGGGACGCCTCCACATCACTGATCCAGCATCAGTCTCTCCTGAGACAATCTCAAGTCCAGACAACATACGACAGCAATGTCTGTGCTGCATTAAAATCATATTGATATTAATTAAGATGGATAACTGGGAAATATTAAAAGGCTTTCATGAGAAATCACATTTACCTTGATCTTTTGAAATGTGAATTTGACGTGCTATTAAAACATTCTGTAACAATTACAGTTTAAAACGTTCTCTTTTGAAATTGAAATTACATTTATTGCTTTAGGAAAATTAATTTCTCCTGTATATAAACTACCAATCAAAAGATTGAGGTCGGTTTTTGAAAAGAAGCCTCTTCTGCTCACCGAGGCTGCATTTATTTACTCTAAAATACAGTAAAAACAGTAATATTGTGAAATATTATTACAATTTAAAATAGCTGTTTTCTATGTGAATATATTGTAAAGTGTAATTTATATCCTGTGATCAAAGCTGAATTTTCAGCATCATTACTCCAGTCTTCAGTGTCACATGATCCTTCAGAAATCATTCTAATATGATGATTTGATGCTCAACAAACATTTATGATTATTATCAATGTTGAAAACAGTTGTGCTGCTTCATATCTTTGTGGAAAACCGTGATAATTTTTTTTTTCAGGATTCTTTGATGAATAGAAAGCTCTAAAAGAACATAATTTAACATTATAAATGTTTTTACTGTCCCTCCTTAATGAATAAAAGCATTAATTTAAATAAATAAATCTTACTGACCCAAACTTCTGACTGGTAGTGTATCTCCACAGTCGGACATTGCTATTGAACTAGTGAAAGTGTGTTTTAAGAAAGCTCAAAAGGCCAGAAGTGTCCATATAGTTGAACCAGCCGTGTCTGACACGAGCCCTATAGTAATTCTTTGAAACTTTACAGTAATTTCTTCTTCGAGTCTGTAAAAGCAGAGCTCAGCACTGCACGTCTTCTAGTACTTTATAATTACAGCTTCAAAGCGCAGAGAACTTTAAGATACTTCTTAGTCCCAAAACTTAAAGCAGCGATCTGCCAAATTTCAAAGGTATAATTTAGCTTTTACATTAAACACACTCCAGCATTCATGCACTGACTAATTTCTCATTCGCACAAACGAAGAAAAAAAAATCAAATGCTTGACTGCCAAAAGCATCTGTGGTTGGATCCCATAATTAATTTGAAAAACTTAATTTTCAGAATCTGCGAGTGTGTTTTCACACACGTGCAACTTGTGTGTGCGGGTCAAGAGGGGCACAAAGAAATCAAGAAGAGTCAGTGTAAAATGTGACAATAAGACAGCATGAGGCAGGGAGACTCCAATAAAGACTAGCAATTAGCAATTATACACTCATCAATTACAATTATCACAACTGGTGATTATGCAATTAGCAGTGAATCATCATGTTTAACCATGATGGCTCAACATTTAGGATGTGCAACGGAAAGAGTTTGGGTTCATGAGGACAAAGAGTCAGATTGAGTGACTTCATTCAAAACTACAAGAAAGTTAATCACAATCAATGTGAATTAGATGTTTTTAAAGGGATAGTTCACACCAAAATAACATGTTGCCATTGTTTATTTGCAGTTGTGTTGTTCTAAAACCTATAAGCGTTTTTTTTTTTTTTTTTTTTTTGAACACAATTAAAAGTTTAGAATAATCATACACTCTCAGAAAATAAAATACATAATTGTACCTTTAGGGGTACAATGGCTTGTCACTGGGGCTTGTCACAATATTGTACCTTAACCTTTAAAAGAAACGGTACATATATGTACCTTTTAATGCTTTTTGACCCTCAAAAAGGTACATATATGTACCTTGAGGTCCAATAAGCCCTATGGGGTATGTTAGTGTAGACTGTACCTTGGGGGACTCCTACTGTACCCCTATTTCTGACAGTGACTGGTTGCACATTTACATTTACAATGAAAGTGGACTGATGCTTTCAAGCTTTTTAAAAGGACATAAAAGAACCTTAAAAGTATCACAAAAAGTCTATCACTATATTTCAAGCCTTCTGAAGTCATACGATAGCTTTGTGTGAGGAACAGAACCAAATTTAAGTCAAAATTGACTGACTGTGCTGTAACTCTCAATAGACAATGACATACTCTTCATTTAGGAGTGAACTATCCCTTTAAATTCAGGTGCACATACAATTATCTACACTTTTGTTGATTTTTTTCCCCCTCTGACATCCATATATAATGTTTCTTGCACCAAAGCAGTTTATCATGACTATTTTCCAGACTCCCTGTAAGCATTAGAAATAAACAGGCAGTTTTTGCTACTGTCCCTTTAAGACTTCTATTATTATTATGCAATAATGAATGAGCCGTCTTTGCAGTTTAGTTTCAATAAACGTTCTGTGTGAGCTGGAGAGGGAAGGAATGTTAGTGTGTGTCTATATATACTACATCAATCTTTCATTTGCATCAAAAGAGCAAAAAAAAAAAAAAAAAAAAGCAGCAGTTGTCCAAGATATGAACGTTTAAACTCTTGATACACAATTACTGAAACACACAAGTGTTCAGCGCCGCCGCTCGATTATGTTATTATGTGTTCACTTTAATAACAACCGCTGGATATACCACTGTCACCACACACACACACACACACACAGCACACACACAGCACATAGAGGAGGCTGTATTATAACAAAGCACAAAAGGATCAATCCATTGTTACATTAAAATGACATTTACATGAACATTCTCATCAGAGTGACTCAAGAACATCCAGTTAAAAATGCTAGTTATTTTCCCAGAGCACAAAAATTACAGCTAAACACATATACATACAAGAACCGGACTATTTGTTACACATAATCCACAGAATATTTCTTAGCTGGTTTATTTTTGAAAGTGAATTTCTGTATAGACACAAACCCTAATGTCTTTCCACCAATATTGGCCAGAAAAAAAAAAGTTCACTAAAGTGATGTCCACCTATAGTGGGGCATGTTGTCAAACTATAAGCCAGAGGATGCATCCAGAATTTTTTTATAATTGTATATAATACTTTTATTAATTAATTAATTAATTAATTATTGTATAAATATTAATAAAAAAGAAGATTCTCCAGTCCAGTCCATTACACAGGAAATAAGGTTAACTAAAAGGTTATTTTGACAATAACTCAGCACAGAAATAATCACATGCGTAAGGCAAACTATGAGTTATCCAGCGTCATAGTGAATCTGTCTGAACAGTTTGAGATGGACTGTGTGAAAATGCAGCTGCCGTCTCTGAGGCGCAGAGAGAAATGAGCAACCGAAGTCCTGACACATATCCAGTCCCCACGTCAATTCCAATCAGCAGCCTGTGTCACTCACACACACACACACACACACACACACACACAGCTGACAGTCTCAGTACCAGCGCAGCGCTGGTGCAAAACTCAGGCCTCGACGATAAGGGCTGTCCGATGGCCCGGGGCAAGCTTGAAAGACGCTCGGGACAGTTGGTGGAATTGTGACTGTCCCGATTGGGCCAATGCTGCGTTGTCACGAAAGTTTTTCATTTGCACATATTTTTAAGTCTTGCCAGTTTAAGCATTCAAGCGCTTTTAAACCATTCAAGAGCAAGAAGATGCGAAAGAGAGCAAAAAAGTCGGTTCTCGCGTTCATGCTCTCTGAGACCGTTTTCACACCCAAAGCGCACACACAGAAGGCCGCTTCTCTTTTGAGCTCTATTTCGCGACGTCTTGTGCTTGACAAAAATACACAAGTTAAAAAGTCCTAACATAAACAGTTGTGAGAAAATCGAATGTCTCAGATCATGTGTTATGTGTCATGTGCGTCAGGTCTTAAAAGTATCACCAGCCTAATAAACCTGCTGCTGACTGTCATTAAAGGGGACACGCATGGGAAATAATAATAATAATAATAATTTTCTTGATCTTTTGAAATATAAGAGGTCTTTGTACCATCAAAACATCCTGCAAGTTTCATAGCTTAAAACATCTTCCTCATTATAATCAAAGCGTTTAAATCAAGTGCCAAAAACAGCTTGTTTTGATATTGGGTGACCTGTGATGTCACACTGGCAAATACATTTGCATAAGCCTGCCTCCAGAGCAAGATATCAACAAATAGTTATACATCATCGCATCACAGGCCCCGCCCACTGGCATTCAGTCAATTAACGGTTGACACTTGCGTAAAACAGATTCGAGCGTCACGTCAAAAGCAAATTGAATCCTTTATAATCCCTGACACTGTCTACACTGGATACAGTATACAGATGCCATTCACTTTACTCCTCGCTTGAGATGGTGAGCCTCCTACAGATCTCAGTTCAGCTTTAAATCCAGACGAGATTCACAGGAAGAGATGATAAACCCTGATCAAAGTCATCAAGACTCAAAACCTCGAACCTCTATAGAGCACCACAGCTACAGTACTGAACCTAACCCACACGCTCAAGGATGAGCGCACACGCTGAGAGACGTAGAACTAACAGTGGGTCCAGAATACAGAATCTTTAGATGTTCTCGCACCCATTAAATCTCGGATCAAGCTGGAGAACATCAGAATCATGTTTTGTTCACATCAGTCCCAGCGCTGCGGTCATGAAAGCATACAGAAACAAACTGAACACTAAGCCATTCATGTTCATTTCTCAACTTAACCTTGCTGGTAGATGCAGTCTCTACAACCACAAAAGCATGCTTTCTTTTCTCTCCATTGACAGCCGTTCAAAAGAAGCTGTTTATTTTGACCAGGGATTATAAACAGCATTACTTATAAACCTGTTGGTTTTACTGTGTATTATTTAGATAAGAATGATAGACCGACCAAACAGACAGACAGATATCAAGAGAAATCTAGATAGATAGATAGATAGATAGATAGATAGATAGATATTCTGGAGAGACTTCATCCTGGCCTGTGAGTGAACCGATTGCCGGAAACTGACCCTCAGGAACCGCAAGAGTTATCGCAGACGAGACCCAACACACACACCCCGAGCCGTTTGGAGGAATCTCTCCATGTATCACATTACACCACTCATCCATTATGAGCACTTGTGTGCCAGTCAAGGTGAGCCAGCGCCGTGGAGAAGGAAAGAGAGGGTCTGGTCCGTGATGGATGGATCTGGCCCGCCACGGCTCCTCTCCTCTCCCTCACGGAGCTGGTGACTTTCCAGCCAGGCAATTATCATTGCAGAAGACGTAATAGCCTAATTAATTACCAGTGTCAACGCTGCCTTTGTTTCACTGTAACAGGACATCATGCCAACAGAGCAACCGCTCAAAGCAGAAAAACTCTGATGAACGAGAGGCTCACGGAGCACAGATGATGGTGAGGAGAAACACACACACACACACGCACACACACGGCCAGTGCTGAGCTAAAATCAGAACCATCATCACCTGCCCTCAACCAACACTAACATCACACAAAACCAGCCTAAACCAACCTAAATCTTTCTGCATTGATTTACCGCATTTGTTTTGACAACTTGTCACGTCAGAGAACAGCACAAAATCCTCTTTCAAGGTTCTTTAGATTTTATGGACTTCTCAGCAGGGTTTTGCAGCATTCAGAATTGAATTGAGATGCCTTTTAAATTTCAAATAAGCTCCTGAATTTGAATTAATTATTTGAATTTTAATTAAATTGAGCTGGCAAGCATGATGCAGAACTGTAATTGGAATTTGAGATAGATAGATAGATAGATAGATAGATAGATAGATAGATAGATAGATAGATAGATAGACTGATAGACTGATAGGTAGATAGATGAGACACACGAGATTACTGGTACCTTTTCCATAGGAAAAAAAAAATATTTCATTACTGATATTCTTTCAGATGGGTTGAACACACTGGGTCAATCCTCCTGACCTTAGGTCACTAACAAATAAAGTACCATGGTAATACTCAGGTATTCCCTAAAGCATAATGCAAATACCATAGTGTATAATTAAAACAATGTATCCATCAGACAGCATCACTATAGTGTTGACCCAGCACTCTTCAAACACCTCAAGAAGGATCCAGTTCTCACAGACCACTGGAGCCGAGCAGAAAGTACTTTATAATAACGTCAAATGTCGCAGCCAGCCATCGGAGAGTGAAATATTATGTGTCAGGTCTGTCACATTCCCTCCGTTTTTAAATGTGAGCCGAAGCGTCGGCACACAGGCAATCCGACGGCGGAGAGAGAACACAAATACAGTGTGGCAGTGGCGGGAATTACTGTGACTGATGACGTCTCTACGTCTCATCTCCGGCTAAACGTTCAACACAAACACAATAAAGGAGCAACTCTTCAGCGAAAAGAGTGTGTTTAGCTGTAATCCGCGCGGGCTCGTTGTGGAGCGCACTGACTCAGGACTCGTCTCCGCTCCTCGGCTCACACTGCGAGGGGAGTTTTGCATAATTAATGACTGTTGATGTTTCCAGGTAGTCGCCCGGTAAATTCACTTCAGACCGGCTGCCACGATCACGTCTGCTTCGAGAGCGACACCGGAACAGACAGCTAACATTACCGCCATAAACAAGGCAATTTTGTACAGTGTCTTCTGTCATTATTGTGAAGTGTTCAGGGGAGACAGTTCGAGTCACTTCGGAGATGAGAGTGCGAGGAAATATGATGAAAAAATAAAGGCGACGCCGAGTGCTTTTCTGTGTTGGCAAACCTACAGAGGCTTCAGCTCCTTGTTTAGTGAAGCTTCAGTGAACTTCATGTCAGCAGAGAATCTTTTGTGCTGTCACAGAAATACGAACAGATACGGAACGGTTGCGGTACTTGCAGAAATAATGTATTCACTGAAATGTAATAGGGATGAGCAAAACTATATTTTCATAATAAGTCAGGAGAGTCTGAACGACCAGTTATTTACCCCTCAAAAGTCTGACATCATGTGGACACATGAGATAAAGGAGATAAGGCAGTTTTATTAGGGTTAATCCATCTCAAGTGGTCCAATGGGGCTTGAGCATTTATACTTTTCTAATTATTTTTGAGTGATTAACTCTATGGGCCCTATCTTACACCCGGCGCAATGCAGCGCCAAGCGCGACGCAAGTGTGTTTTGCTAGTTTCAGCCCGACGCAGTTATCATTTTCATGTCCTGCTGTTTAAATGGCAAATGCATTTGCGCTCATTTGTGCGCCCATGGGCGTGCTGATCTGAAAACGAGGTGTGTGTTCTGGCGCATTGTTGCTATTTTGAGGCAACAGAAATAGACTGAGCCATTTGACTGACTGAAACCTGGTCTAAAGTCAATGGCGCAATCTTTTTTTTGTTATTTAAAGAGCGCGTTAGTAATGTGCGTCTATAGGCGGGTCCACAACGCATGTACATTCTGCTTATTAAACACTCAGGAACGCACAGCAGCACACAAACATGCCAGATATTAAAATTAAAAGGATTACAATGTAAAAGATTATTATTGTGTACATAAAGATATGGTGGAATCCGGCTTGTCCTGTAGATGTTCTGCTTGCGCACTTTTACCTCGCGCACGAGTAGTTACGTTTGCGCTCTGGAGACGCGTTCGGTCTTTCAACTTGAATTTAAATAAAAATGAATAATAAAATAATAAAAACTATTTAAAAAAATGTTTTTAATTCTGAATCATTTGTCACTTGAAAGAAAATAAATATTACTGAAATACAATGTTTAAAAACATTAGAAACATTTCTAATTTGCATTTAGTTTAACTTGATGTAATTAAAACTACAACTGAAATAAAAATGTATACAAACTATATAGACATTAAAAAAAACTAATAAAAATGACAAAAACACAACAAAATGACTAAATTTTTTTTTTTAACTAAATCAAACTATTAAAAAAACTATAAGCTGCGACTCATAAAGACTGTTTTCTGATGGCAGCAGCGGTGCTTTATAGAGAATGAAATTAGAGACATCTTCAGCTAAAGCACATTGTTGGCATGCTAAAACTCTCAGAGAAGTTGTGTCTCTTCATTCTTCTCCTTTAAAGCACCACAGATAAAACTGAAAAACATGCTCCTCCACTCATCGACTCGTGGAGTCTCCTGACCAAGCGAGGAGGAGAGCTGGTCATCTACAAGCACCGCATGCGACATTAAACATTTAAAACACACCACCCACCACGGCCGGCCTATTTTTTACAACTTTATCCTCTCATTATTAATTTGTAATAACCTTTAAGGCTTTTTGATGTCATGCATATTTCACAGAGAGATATCCTTCCTTTTTCACAGCTCTCACTGTGGGCTGTCAAAAGACGGATCACCGGCGCGCCGCGAAAGGTGTGACATCACCTGATATAATTAGAACAAAGCGAGGTCTTAACCTTGACCAGCACCAGTCTTTTTAGTTTGCGTGAAGACATTATATCAGAAGGTGATATAAATCAGACAATGTGTGAATGACGTCTGCGAGCTTTTGCAGGTTATTTTAAAAAAGTCCCGAGATGTGAAAAATGATGCGGATGGGCTGGCGATAAGCAGCTAATAATTTCTAGCCACTTAGGCATGTATGAATATGACCTGCGAGACCTCGTTCCTCCCCTCACGTGGTATAAATCAGTCGCGGGTGGAATGAGACCCAGAGGAGCTTCAGTGAACGCTGATGAGTCCCATAATTCTCCAGGCTGGGATTCCTCCTCCGTGGGCTCCTGGACACCGGCCAAAGCCTCCGAGCACCACGACTCGGAGCCAAACTCTAAGAGCCACAACGTAAATTCAGTCTGTTTGTTTAAATGCCAGTTTCTTGGCCGGACACGTTCGCTGTAATAATGCTTCCTCTTGGTGACCCAGATGATGCATTGTTCCTCCTAATGGGACAGCGTACAAAAACAGGATTTCAAGTCAAGACGAAATCAAATTGAACCCCTATTTACTTCCATTATACCCATTCCAAAATGAAAATTTCTCTTATACTTAAACCTCTTCTCCTCAACATTCACTTTTCAGGATCAAATCAATTCCTGATCGATAAAGTTCATTTTATAGAAGTAAAATGGGTTGTTAAACATATGAACAGTTTTTTTTCTCTAGTGGCACAAAAAATATATTTTCAAACATTTCTATGAAAGCCAATTTTTCAAAAGAAAAAAAAAAAAATCATGCTTTGGTAAATAACTATGATGACATGCAAAGACAATTATGACAAACTTTTTGACTTATGTCTTCAGAAAAAAAAAAAAATCAATGAAATAACTCAAATTTGTTCTTAAATTATTCAATATTAAAGTTTTTCGTTTAACTGTATAAACTGTATAACTATTGAGTTGCCATTCTTTTCTGCACTTTTTTCTAATACATACGTCGTACGGTTTTATGTTTGCTTATATTTTGATCAATTTCTGGTGTTCTTGCTTAAACATTGATTATTACCTGTTGCCCGTGTTGTTACTGTAGTCGTACTGTGTGTGATTTCTGATTTTAAGCCCATTTTGGGTTAAATTTTTCAACAAATAATTGAGTTTAATAACTCAATGGATGCTGGAATTAACTATTAACCCTTGCTTTTAACCCTGCATTTGTTTGTGTAATATGAGCCTTTGTGTTTAATGCAGTAAATTGGCCCAGTGCCTAAGGTTTATAGAAGAGAGTCATTAAGCAGGAATCATGGGATATCAGCGAACAACAAACACTTCTCCCATCATGCATCAAAATTACAAAACAATCCTGAAAAACACAATATAGAGAAATCAAACACATCTACAATTAATGAGTCTGCAGTTGCAAACTAAAGACAGTATAGCAGTGCATTATGGGTGTTTCTTCAACTATGGGCAACTATATTTCACTTTTTTAGCAAATTTGACAAACAGATCAATATTAAAATGGCTTACATTTATTTACCTTTTTTGTTATTTATAATTGGTTACACTTTATGTTAAGGCATCCTTGTTATAGTGAATGTAATCAATATTTTTTGATAGATTTTCGTATTTTAATATTGTAATTTTATATATAGGCTAAAAAAAAACAAAAACAAATCCCTTCATAAAACATTTGAGGAGTAGCAAAAATAAATGAATATGTTGAAATCTGTTAAATAAAAATCCACCTCAGGACATAATCATGCCTAAAGTCAAAGAAACACGCCGTTATTATTTGTTGGCATCGGCTTGTCAGTCGTCTCAATTACAGATTGTTATTTTAAAATCTTTCTGCAGTTAAAAGGAGGCAAACACTCCAACGTGACAGTGAAAGTCACAAAGAAAGCCATGTTCCTATTTATATGCTGAATAGATGCAGTTAGCATTTAAATGACACCTCGCATTACACACTCCCCATCCCTGATGAAACAGCCCTTAAAAACAATATAAACAGAGTCTTCTGGGTCACGAATTACACGCAGGTAAACTGGATTAACCGTGGTAAACTGCGGAAACACATCGCCCTGTGTCCGTCAGATAAACCTCATGTGTGATGGATATGAAGAAAGGGGATAAGAATCTGCCTGGCTTGCAAAACGATGATTAAAGCAATTAAATGCAACTTAAAATGCTGCAATTCATCTGTTAAATCTTAAAAGACATATCTGAAAGTCTGCATATCCTTGAAGAAGGCGAACACAAAGCAGAAGGCAGCGGTGCGTGTGAAGAAGAGCGAGTGTGAACGCGCGTGTGCATGTTTGAACTGCGGGACAGGACACAACGACTTGATTTAGTCGGGGAATAGATGTCTGTCCTTCAGACCACTGGATAAAATTGGTCTCAATATAAAATGTAATAAGATCTCTGTGCACCTCCAGTCATTCTTCATATCTCTGCTATATAAGGTACAAACACACTCATATGGGCAGACACATATGCTCATAACTATTGTAGTGAAGTTGTGTTTGTGAAGCTACTCTGAAACTCAATACTCAAATGTTTCTATAAGAAAGAAAGAAAGGTTCTGTGTGCAGCAAATTGAGCGAAGTAACATTTCAACACTATCTCACGACCAATTCGTACAAATTCGTACGACCTCACACGTACGATTTGTGACCCTGGACCACAAAACCGGTCAATTTTGTAAAATTGAGATCTATATGTCATCTGAAAGCTGAATAAATAAGCCTTTCGTTGATGTGTGGTTTGTTAGGATAGGACAACATTTGGCCGAGATACAACTATTTGAAAATCTGGAATCTGAGGGTGAAAAATCTCAAAGGAGAAAATCTCCTTTAAAGTTGTGCATTTATGTTCGCGATTGTGCCGCATTCACTCTCAGAAATACATGTTTTATATATTTACAGTAGGAAACTTACTAAATATCTTCATGGAACATGATCTTTACTGAATATCCTTATGATTTTTGGCATAAAAGAAAAATCGATCATTTTGACCCATACAATGTATTGTTGGCTATTGCCACAAATAAACCCGTGCGACTCGTGACTGGTTTTGTGATCCAGGGTCACATTTGTCTAAACCCCAGTGATGGGCAGGTTTAGGGGCAGGGTCAGGCGTAGGTCATTTGTACGAATTCATACGAATCGGGCAACTCGTAAAATATGTACGATTTAGCAAAAATCGCACAAATTTGTACGAGTGAAGTCGTATGAATTCGTACAAATTAACCACCTCGTAAAATACGTACGAATTGCCGTGAGATCGGGTTGAAGATTTTGTCACACTATACTCTTACATTTGCTTGTTACTGGAAAAGCTAAACTATTATTAAAGGGGAACACGGCAACTCTAGCCATTTCTTCACTGATTTTCACTTTTGTTGTCGCATGTTTTCTCAGTGTTAGCTCCCCCTACAGCCGTGGAGCGTATATTTCACAACACTGTCGTAAAAAAAATAATCACTTGTGTCACCCTCCTCCCCCTTTCTACCGCTGCTCATGTTATGTTGTAATTATCGGAGCCGGCCAATTGTATCGTGTGGAGCGACGTCTACCGAGGTGGGTAATACATCATATCATAGAACATTGTGTTTATGTCGAATTGCCATAAAGCAGTTTGTGTTTCTCGCTCGTTCTCGCTTCTCACAAGACTTCCTATTTCCAACTTACCGGGACGTTAGTCCCCATGTTGCAAGGTTGGTTTTCCGCCGGGGAACACTGGGGGGAGCGGGGAAAGTCACCATTCTCACCAGAACAGGTTATTTAACCATCCAAATGATTTCTAAACGAAGATATTTTGAAGAATGTCGGTCACCAAACAGTTGATGGACCCCATTGACTTCCATAGTATTTTTTTTCCCCACTATGGAAGTCAATGGGGTCCATCAACTGTTTGGTGACCGACATTCTTCAAAATATCTTCTTTTGTGTTCAGCAGAACAGAGAAACCCATACAGGTTTAGAACAACACGAGGTTGAGTAAGTGATGACACAATTTTCATTTTTGAGTGAACTATCCCTTTAAGTTGAAATAGTTGCCAAGTTCCCCTTTAAAACAGCTGAACCGCTGTCACCCCACAGACAAATGCAGTTACGCTATAGCGCTACGTTTAGCTAGTTTCTCTCAACACTGATCCCATCTCTGTTCTCTTGATGATAGAAGGAATATAAATCTTATCAGAGCCGTTGAGCTCGGTGCTAGACTAAAGGTGACGCTCTACAGCCGAAAGAAATGTGAACCTGTTCTCCGGCTGGTCCTTTCACACCTGTCAGTGGTCAATAGATACTCTGGGGAAAACAAGCAAAAAAAGAAAGAGAGAGCCCTTGACACTAATCCCTCGAGACCCAATTAAAAGGGTGACAATCACCATCACCACAGGAACCAAGGGAATGAATAGACGCCACTTTAATTGAACTAAACAGAGTTCAATAATTAACACTTACACAAATATTTGAGGGTTTCTCTTCCTAGTTAATCGTGACGATCCAGCAAGGATAAAAATCATGCATGTAGCACAAAGTTACACGGTAAAAGTTGAATATTTAGAGAGAGTTAGTGGATTGATCAAATCACACACGTCTCAAATCAAAACGTCAAAGTTAAATGATTTGTTTAGTGTCAGACTTCCTCTAGACGAAAACCTCTTTTTCGTGTGTCTTCTGCTAAACTCTCTCCTGTTGATGCTCCACACCAGCTCCTCACACAGCCAAATGTTAATTAGTATTGTGCTTAATCCGATACTGGAGAGCCCCAAACTGTCAGGTCATATTATAAACAATCGGCCTCAACGTTAGCGCAAATGACACGTTGCGTCGCTATCTCTCCCCGCAAAACGCTCCCAAGGTACTAATTGGCCTACTTTATGCTCTCTCTTTGAATTGCCATTTCTCTCTTTGTTTGGGGTATTAGTCTTGACAACCATCGATCTGTAATGCGCAGCATATCCTACTGTATATATTTTCCGAGAAAAATAAACGGAGGCTGGGAAAACGGAATGAATGAATCCATTCCTCCTCGCTCTGACGTAGCGACTGTAACTCTGTAGGCGAGTTGCTTTTGTTTGTGACTGTGCGCTCGAATGAAGGATTGCATGCAGTTTCCAGAAGAGAAAGAAAGTTCAAACACTTTGCCGGCAGCAAAGTAAGTGTAACTTTTCTCCCCTTAAATAATTTAAGATTAGCAACATCATCTTATCAATCTATCGATCTCTCGGCAGAAAGATGAAAATGGAAAAATAATGAGGGAGATGAATGCCGCGTAAAGAACATCAATGTGCAAAATTTAATTATCTGCTGCGGTGAGAAAAAAAAAAACTGTTGGCTGTTTTCTAAAACAAAAAGAAGCGGTTAATATTTTTTCCTTCTCTGCATATTTTAATTACCAGATCAATCATAACTACGTACGGCGCGCCGCTTGCGAGAGAGAGAGAGAGAGAGGAGAAAATTGCAAGTCTAAATGAAAAACAATAGATTTACTTTAAAGTCGGAGCTCTTTTGAAGTCTAAATTAAAATTTCAGGTACCTTTAGGAGAAGCAGCTTCACAAAGTTATGATATTCAATTAGTGTGTTTAGATTCCACTGAAATTACACTTCACAGCTCGACACCATGTTAAATGAAAACTCTGGAGATTCCAGACTTCTGTTGCCCTGAACAGACAGTGGGAGTTCAAACCCTTGGAAGTCTGGGAGCGAAAAATAATGGATCCTATACAGCCAGCTGAACATCTCTGTGATGCACATATAACTGTTCAATCAATCTTATAATATCTACTGATGCCTTCAAGATTTGATGAGACGAGTGCACATGAACAGTGCAACAATGTTGCATTGACCAATGGGGGTAACGAGTGTCGAGTAAAGAATCATGGTGGAAGCTAAATGAGACATGTCATAATTTAGCTCATTTACATTTTGTGTACTGTTATGGAGTTATACATTTTTATTTGCACAGAAAAATCAAAGAAAAAAAATCAAAGAAGGAAATTGATTTTGCTCTATGGGTGAACCTCATGAGAACATATCTGGGTCAAATCTCACCCAAAAATCAAAATACAGAAATCAGAAATTATATTTTTCATAAAGAAAGTGAAGCTTATTTTTAGGATTTTTTTTCATTTTTTTTTTTTTTTTTTTTGCAATGTGCAATTATTAATGAAAATTAAGCACATTTAACCCCCAAATTATCTTTGCTAGATGCAAAAAAAAAAAAAAAAAAAATATATATATATAAAATCTCATTTTCATTACTGTAATATGAATACTTTATACAATAGTAAGTCTATATTAATATTAAAGTATTTATAAATGATGGTAGTATGTGATGTACTGCCTTTAAGATTAAAACATTTAAATAAATAAAAAATGATTTCAATAAAAAAAATTATATATCTTTTATAATATATATATATGAAGACTTCAGATGCAAAAGCCTCTAAGTGCCATCTGAAATTTTCTTCTAGAATGATCATTTTTTATCAAGCTTGTATGTTTATGTTCAGTTATTTCACTATAATGGCAGTGGAATTAACTATTAATTGTCATTAAAGTGAAATTACTAAATCTAAATATACGAGCTTGATAAAAATGCAAATTTTAGAAGAAAATGGCATTTAGAGGCTTTTGCATCTGAAGTCTTCATATATATTCATACAGAATACAAAATAATAAAATACAAAAAATACTGTATAATAGCAATGAAAATGCTGAAAGTGAGAATTATAATTCCTTATTTTACACAAACCAAGGATGTTTTCATGGGATTCACCCAAACAGATTCCTATCACTCGAATGGCCATGCAGATACGCATGCATGGACGAGCTAAATGTAATAAAGATGCAGCATATGCAGATGACATGTAGAAGTCCAGCAGCCATTCATCGCTTTACACACACACCGCTGCACACTTCTGCACATGAACCAGCTCTGCTTTCGGTTTCAAGGCTGATCGAAGGCGCCGTTTATCTCCACCAGCTCCTCGTGTGTCGTTTCTACAAGCAAACGGTCAGAAACAACACCTACCACACACCAGCATCATTTACACACAACTCATAACACTCACACGTTCACACTTCTGAGCGCTCGACGTCACAGTCAGCTGTCGGTGTTTTCGTGTGTTTGGAAGTGCTGTTTGGAGACTGTGTACGTTTGGCTTGACTGAGCTGATGGCGCCGTGCAAACACGTGTCACCGCTTTGATTACAAACACTAATGCCACTATCTGACTCAGCTCCTGCGTTCTGTCGGAGCAGATAGTGAGCTCCTGTCCTCCCCCCACCTCGCGTCTCACTTGCGAAACAGAGCTGATGTTTATTTCTTTTGGCATGTCCTCGACTGGTGCTCCGCCACCCATTTCACACGTTTTTATTGGCTAATTTGTGTGCTTTCGTGCCAGCGAGCCGCGGCTCACTCCTCGACATGCGTGTGTGTGTATCACAGACCGAAGGAATCTGGCCTGGTTTCTACACATCATGTGTTTCGCCACTCGTAAGCAAACAAAGTGCTGAGCTGAAGTGGATTCTGGGCCATCGTCTTTGAACGTTTACACACTGCCACATCTTCATATCCGCTCTCTGTATACAGAACATCTGTTTAGAAGAATAATCTGAGCCTGAATACATTCAAAAGTTTACCATTCTCGCTGTTATCTATTGTTCATCTACCTTTTTCCCTAGCATACAATTATTAGATTAAGATTACTGCTTACTGCATACTATACAGTTTTTTGCACATTTAACCCCAAAATTCTAATGTAATGCAAAAAAAAAAAAAAAAAAAAAAAAAAAATCATTCAATAATAGGCTAAATTACTGTCTAGTTTATGCACCAGTATATGCAACATTATTAATTTCAAACAATAGTATGCTATATTGTCACATGACCTAACAATGCGTAATAGTACTATGCACATTATACACTGTATGTTACCATCTACTAAAAAGCATATGAAATATTATGAAACAAAAATGTAACTGTTGTAGTACATGTCACATGACCTCATTACATTTCTAAATTGACCAATAGCAATCCAGAAGGGTTGTGCACCGTTCAGAGCTTCACTGAGAATGCCTGTAAAATGAGCCGAAAACTCATTTACTTTAACTAGAAAACCAAAGTTTGTCAAGACGGACTTTGAACGTTGACTTGACAAAGCCTCGGTTGAAAGTTTTTGGGAAAAAAAGTTTAAAAAGCTATGAAGTTTAATGGTTTATAAACCTGACAATAGATAGAACCGATAGAATTACAAAAGAGTGGACAAATGAAAGAACAGAGGAACGACAGATATAATGAACAATATAACAATAAATAGAACATTAGATAGAAAGACAGATAGATAGAGAGTGATAGAGTGATAGATAGATTGATAGATACAGTAGAGAGAGAGATAGATAGATATATAGCAATAGAGAGATAGAGAGAGTGATAGAGTGATAGATAGATAGATAGATAGATAGATACAGTAGATAGATAGATAGAGAGATAGATAGAGAGAGATAAGATAGATAGATACAGTAGATAGATAGATAGATAGAGAGAGATAAGATAGATAGATAGCAATATAGAGATAGAGAGAGTGATAGAGTGATAGATAGCAATAGAGTGACAGAGCGATAGATAGATACAGTAGATAGATAGAGATAGATAGATAGATAGCAATAGAGAGATAGAGAGAGAGATAGAGAGTGATAGAGTGATAGATAGATAGATAGATAGATAGCAATAGAGTGACAGAGAGATAGATAGATACAGTAGATAGATAGATAGATAGATAGAGAGATAGATAGAGAGAGATAAGATAGCAATATAGAGATAGAGAGATAGATAGATAGATAGATAGATAGATAGATACAGTAGATAGATAGATAGATAGATAGATAGAGAGAGATAAGATAGATAGGTAGCAATAGAGTGACAGAGAGATAGATAGATAGATAGATACAGTAGATAGATAGATAGATAGATAGATAGATAGATAGATAGATAGATAGATAGATAGATAGATAGATAGATAGCAATAGAGAGATAGAGAGAGAGATAGAGAGTGATAGAGTGATAGATAGATAGATAGCAATAGAGTGATAGAGAGAGAGATAGAGTGAGAGTGATAGATAGATAGATAGCAATAGAGTGATAGAGAGAGAGATAGAGAGTGATAGATAGATAGATAGCAATAGAGAGATAGAGAGTGATAGAGTGATAGATAGATACAGTAGATAGATTGATAGATAGATTGATAGATAGATAGATAGCAATAGAGAGATAGAGAGTGACAGAGAGATAGATAGATACAGTAGATAGATAGATAGATAGATAGATAGATAGATAGATAGATAGATAGATAGATAGATAGATAGATAGATAGATAGATAGATAGATAGATAGATAGATAGATAGATAGATAGATAGATAGATAGATGTCCAGAAATATGGGACATTAATATTTATTTTGATTTTAAATCAGTTTTGTGTGTAAGTAATTTATCAAAAAAAGAAGTCAAAAAAGAAGTTAAAAATAGCAGATGATTTCACTTCTGCTAATTTCACTTCTGCTGTAAGTGCAAGGTCAAGTCGAGAGCATTGCATTGTGGGAAACAGTATCTCTCAGTGTGTTCTGACTGTACGCTGCATATATCGGCGAGAAGAGAAGCACTAAAATAAAGGCGGCATTTCCTCCAGGTGTGTGAGATCACAGACAAAGAGAGGCTTGCAGATGCTCTTTAAAAGTGTGTTGTGTGTCTGACCCTATTTCTGTGACACTAGAGTGATGGGTGTTTTGTCTGCGCGTGTGTGTGTGTGTGTGTGTGTGTGCAGCACGCCGATGCTGCGTCCGCAAACACGTCTAACATTTGCACAGCGGTGGCGTCACTCGAGCGCAGCATCTCTGGAGCTCGAGACCTCACGCTGTCAGGACTGTAAAAATTAAACCCTCCGCTGACGACACCCGGCAAAATGTGCTGAAGCGCATCAATTCCACCTGGCTACAGCGAGAGAGACCTATTTATAAAACACACACACACTTCTACATGAACACACTATCTGTAGAAATGCCACTCTAAATGACAAATGTCTTGTCCGTACACATGCAGACAAGGCATTAGTTTTAGCAGCATAACAACCCAGCGCTCAGCGGCGAGAGGCGGCGCGTGCTAAACAGCTGTAGAGCTACAGGATCACACGTCTCACACACACACACACACACACACACACACACACACACACACACACACACACACACACACACACACACACACACACACACACCCATCTCACACACACACACACCCATCTCACACACACACAGACACATCTCACACACACACATCTCACACACACACATCTCACACACACACATCCACACACACACACACACACACACACACACACACACACACACACACACACACACACACCTCTCACACACACACACACACATCTCACACACACACACACACACACACACACACACACACACACACACACACACACACACACACACACACACACACACACACACACACACATCTCACACACACACACACAGACACATCTCACACACACATAGACACATCTCACACAAACACACACACATCTCACACACACAGACACATCTCACACACACACACACCTCACACACACACACAGACACATCTCACACACACACAGACACATCTCACACACACACAGACACACACACGTCTCACACACACACAGACACATCTCACACACACACAGACACATCTCACACACACACACACACACACACACACACACACACACACACACACGTCTCACACACACACAGACACGTCTCACACACACACAGAGACACATCTCACACACACACAGAGACACATCTCACACACACACAGAGACACATCTCACACACAGCGCTTAATGCATTGGTGCTCGCAAATGATGCGGGCTCAAGTCTGGCTTGCAGTGTGTCCCAATTTTATTCTTGCTCTCTAAACCTCAAAACCAATATGCACAAATCCATATATATATACACAGGTGAAGCTCAACTAAACTATCGTGCAAAAGTTCATTTATTTCAGTAATTCAACTTAAAAGGTGAAACTAATATATTATATAGACTCATTACATGCAAAGTGAGATATTTCAAGCCTATATTTGTTATAATTTTGATGATTATGGCTTACAGCTTATGAACAGCTTTTCACAATATTCTAATTTTAAATTTGGGGTTTTCATAAGCTGTAAGCCATAATCATCAAAATTATAACAAATAAAGGCTTGAAATATCTCACTTTGCATGTAATGAGTCTATATAATATATTAGTTTCACCTTTTAAGTTGAATTACTGAACTTTTGCACGATATTCAAATTATTCCAGTTTCACCTGTATATATATATACATGGATTATTGCATATTGCCAACTTTTAAGAAGCAGCAATAAATAAAACAAAACTAAGTGCGCACACATTATTTTGTCATTGATAAGTCTTGGCTCTTGAAAAGCACCGGCCGCCACACTTGTTCGTCTGATGTCCTAGATTCAACTCGCTGCGTGGACATTTTGTCACTAATGCAAAACAGCAAGCAGTTCGATGCATGTTTACTGTGTTTTACTGGGGCTGAAGGCTCCGTGTAGAATTGGCTTGACATGCTTTTGAACAACTTAGGCAGCTTGTAAAACGAGGAACAAATTAGCTTACGCATACAGTTATGCTTTCTGTAAGCTGCATATGCAAAGACTAAATTAGTTTCTAAGTATGCCGCTGTTTGCATTTAAATAACGAGTACCGTGGTACGGCTCATGGTAGCATTAAAACATGATTCTTCAGGTGCATGGTTTTCTGTGAAGTACTAAGGTATGCATTGCCATGTATACATCAAAGTACCATAGCATGACCATGGTGCTGCCATAGTATTTATCAACCAAAATCAACAAATTAGAAACTGAGGAACAAATTATATGACGCATTATGCATAGAATTTTGTTTGTAAAGGTTAACAAGTTGGAAAATGAGTACAAGTCAGTTCACATATAAAGTTAAAGGTCCCACATTGTACACCTTTCAATAGTTTTATTTTAGGTTTTGGTGTCCTTAAGAATATATATTTGCGGTATAAGTACCAAAAAACATCTCAATATATATTTTTACAGCTCCTTTCTCAGGAGCTCAGACAAGAACAGGCCAATTTTAGCCTGTCTACTTAATATTCATGAGCCTCTCTTCTGATTGGCCTGTTGTTTTCTGAGTGACCCATCATTGGTGGGGGTGGAGACTGAGTAGTTCTGACATCACATTTATACGGAAGTCACTTTACGCTCGAAAATCGATTGCACAATCGATCGGACCAGCCAACACAAGTTTCGAAAATGAAAATAGGGAATTGATTTTAACGGCCTTCTCTCGGAGCGCGTCCAGCTCGTCACGATACGCCCGCAGCGAACGCGCATCACACAGCAACCGCAGGCTCTGACACACACACATAACAGCAAATTATACTTCTGCATAATGTGTCTCTTTTTACTACAAAACTGTGAATTCTGCCGGTATTCAGACAGTCTCATGCGTACAGATACAGATTCGGGCTGCAATCGCCTACGTAGGTGAAATTTGTTTGACGTTTCTAATCGTAAACACAGCCATGTTGAAGCCGGCAGTGATGTTTTTCATTGATGTTATGGCTTATTGTTTTTCGAGAATGTTGCACACCTGTTTGTCATTGTGCACGAAACTTCACGCCAATAAATCATCAGGAATATTTGCTGACTTGTGCGCGTCTCAAGCGCCCTCTTTACGTTCGAGCTAATGCCTGTTAGTCGTCCGTGGATTTGCCTATATTTGGCATTTAAAACGGAAACGTCTTTAGACATGGAAAATCGATTTTACAATCGATTCAATGAACACTTATGTCTCAAAAATCGAACAGATTTTCCACAAAAGTGACAGCCCTAGTCCCAACGGCATTTGTCTGTGGATCGACCGTTTTGAAACTTATATGGTAGTTTCATCGCCCCTAGATATCTAGATGCTAGATGCCCCCTAGATAGATGCTATCATGAAAAAAGCCAGGAAATTTCAGTGTTGTCAATATGGGGACCTTTAAGCTTTCCTAGAGGTACATCTACACATAGTCACTCGATCACGCTAAGAGACCTGGTGACAAAAACACATGAATTTTCAAACTTGATGGAACTATCCCTTTAAAAGTGTAGTAATGCAATAAATGCAGAAGATTATGCAGGGCTAAAGCTCACACTTCTATGAACCACATGTGTGAACTTTCTCTCACACGGGCACGAGAGAGAGTGTGAGAAAAGAGCAAGACAAAGAGAAAAGAAGCAGAGATCACACCCTGCTAACACGTGCCGGACACGGGTGATAAAGTCGGAGAGTCCCGGCTTCAGGCCTGCTGAAACCTATTTATCCCAGCTCTGTGTGTGCCGTGTGCTGCGGACACCGGTGTGACTGGAATACCTAATGACCTGATCCTGAACCTGCTAGTGTGCTTCAGTCTGTGACAGAGACACTCATTAGCACTTTACAATGTGTTCTAGCTCTAAATAGGGACATTGGGCTAGGATGAAAGCTGTAGAGTACAGAACTAATTTTCACATTTTCTGAAGAAAGCACGAGAGGTGTTTGCCCGTGTTCTGGAAGGTTTTAATTGCATTGCTAAGGTGTTTTCTAGTCGGCGGACCGACATCAAAAGAGTCCGTCCTGAAGTCTCAGTGATATTCTAGTCTCTACAGCCTAAACGTAATAAAAACTGCACAACATGACACATGATGTGAGGTAACATTGATATATCTAGTACTGATGGTGATTTGTTATCTAAACTATTTAAAATTGCTGTCATTATTAAAATAAACAAAAAAAAATAAACTAATAAATAAACAAAAAAAAGTTATGAAAAATTAGCTAAAATTATGAAAATAAAAACAAAAAAGCTAAATAGAAATATACAACAATTAAAAGCACATAAAATTATGAAACATTGAACTAAAATGAAAATATAAAAATATAAATTATTAATTAAATAATAAATAAATATATATAAATAATGAATTAACATAACAAATGCTATTTTAGTATTATTTATACAATTATTTTAATGTATACTATTATTATGAAAATAAAAACAAAAAAGCTAAATAGAAATATATACAGTTAAAAGCACATAAAATTATGAAACACTGGACTAAAATGAAAATATAAAAATAAAAAGTATTAATTAATTAATAAAACAAATAAATAATAAGAATAAATAATATATAAATAATGGATTAACATAACAAATGCTATTTTAGTATTATTTATACAATTATTTTAATGAATGTGTACTATTATTATGAAAATAAAAACAAAAAACTAAATAGAAATATATACAACAATTAAAAGCACATACAATTATGAAACATTGAACTAAAATGAAAATATAAAAATAAAACGTATTAATTAATTAATAAAACAAATAAATAATAAGAATAAATGATATATAAATAATAAATTAACATAACAAATGTTATTTTAGTATTATTTATACAATTATTTTATTGAATGTATACTATTATATATTGATAATACCAAACTAATGTTTGTTCAAATCACTATCCAGAAATAAAAGTGATACTTGCTTTAGCAAAATGGGCAGGAATATTCAAGGTTACACTGGTTGAAAAGTAAATGACCATCTCTAACATTAGCATGAATAATAAAGAACTTTCTAAATGTTAGAATGCGTCGTTTAAAGTGCTTGAGACCGTCTGGATGAGTTTGGGAACTGTATTACAGTTTACAGTCTAACATAGTGAGCTTTTAAAGAGATTCCCTCGGTAATATTTGAAATATGCATATTAGATATTTGCAATTAAACCTTGAAAGGCTTTCGCTAATGTTTGGATGAGACGTGTATGTGTGAGCTCACCTGAACGACTCAATAAAATGAACAAGACAATGTCTGAAGAAACACACAAGATTCATATAAAGTGATAACAGAGTAGAAATCTTCAGTGCTTAAGGTCAACATGAAACAGAAGTTTTTATACAGAAGTCTTTTCTTCCCTTTTGTGACGTATATTTGAGTGAAACGGCTTCTGGAACAAGAATAAATGTAGGGCGGGGCTTGTGTTTGTTCGTGGGGAATTGATTGGATGATTGTGGTTTGCTATTGGTGGATCTCATGTGAGTGACAGGTTGCCCCGCCCTCATCATCAGAGAAGAGAAGAGATGTCACTGCAAGAGGGAGGGGAAGTTATTCTGATTCAAGATTATGAAGACACACGAATAAAACAAAAATGGTGTGCAAAATAAATAATTTAGAATACATACTGCAATATTCCATAAAAAAATAAGAATTGTCAATTTTGATTTCATAGTGACTACACTGTAAAAAATTATTGTGATTTTAACAGTAAAAGACTGTAAAAATGCTACAGTGAAAAACTGTTAATTGGTTAACTGAAAGTTTCCTTACTATATACTGTAATTAACTGTGATAGATCTAATTAATGTAATTTTACTGTAAAATACCGTTAAATTTACAGTTTTTGGAAGTGAAAAAGTCATTGTATAATTTACAGTGAAAAAAACGTAAATTGACATTCCCACAATTCCCGTCGTGATGCGTCACATTTGATGTATTTTTGTTGAAATAACTGTTTCTTCATCGTTTTCTTAGTTTTTTTCTAATCAGTTATGTACATCAGGGTTTTATGTTACATTTAATGTTGTTAAATTAATGTTTATTGCATTGTGTGTTACCATGATGGTGTTTAATGTTTGTGTGAATGACACTGCGCTTCTTCTATATATTAGTATTAACTTTCTTGTGGAATTACTGTTTGTGATGAGCTTTGATTGATCATGTGACTGTCATTATTGTTGTGATTGTTGGTTGTCAGTGTATTACAATGGTACAAAACAGATATTAATACATCAATAGGTTGGTAAATTAACATTATATCAGATATTGAAATATGGTTTATTACTGTAAATTTTAAGTTAAGTCTGTTTTTTAAAATTTTAAGTTAAGTCTGTTTTTAAAACTTAACTTTAAGTTAAGTTTTAAGTTAAAACCTAAAATGTTGCTACTGTATTTTTTACGGTAAATTTCTGGCAACCACAGATGCCAGTTTTTTACCGTAAATTTAACGGAATAGTTTTTACAGTGTATGAACCTCTTCAAAATAAGTCAGCCACACACACACACACACACACACACACACACACACACAGAGAGAGAGAGAGAGAGAATTCGACTTATTTTGATTTATATAAAAGAGGCTTAAGCACTGAAGATAGATATTTCATTTCTCGAAGGATCTTGGACTTTTACAAAACTTAATGAGTGAGAGAATCATGCTAAAACTGTAAGTGCAGATAAAGAAAGACGGAACAGTACATATCGGGTTATTTCGGGAACTTCTTTACCTACATACACAACAAGTCATTGAGACATTTGCATCAGTTTGTTTTTCACACATATCCATTGGTTCTACGCACTCAATCCGTTGCAGTTCTTTAAACTGTTGTTTTTGCTTGCAAATCACCGTTCACTGTGCAATGCTTATTGGCCGTACATTAAAAAGTGTGCCAAAAGTGTGAACGGCGGAAAAATATAAGTCAGAAGAGTACAAATCATATTTATTTTGCGTTAGCATGAAGCTGCAGTTTCACAATACGTGAATTACTCTTACGAATAACAGTAAAACGCTGCAAATCATGAAACGCGATTTACACCTTTACAAAGCTGCTCTTGTGCATGTGACTTTACACTCACAATCTTATGTACACTTCCACAAATCTCACCCTACGCATCCGATTCTTTATGGCATCATATTACCTTCATAACTCTGTTTGTATTTTTTGCCAGAGGAAACACACACACACACACACACACACACACACACACACACACACACACACACACACACACACACACACACACACACACACACACACTTAGCTAAATGGGGATATTTCACAGGCGTAATGTTTTTATACAGTACAAACTGTATATGATCTCCCCTTACACTAACCCTAGCCCTAAACCTGAAAACTTTAATTTAATATATTTATACCAGATTTACAAATGAGGATGTCCCTGTTTTTTGAGACTTTGTCAGGTTTTGGTCACTTCTGGGTACAAATGTGTCCCCCAAAATGTAGTTACGTAGGTACACACACACACACACACACACACACACACACACACACACACACACACACACACACACACACACACACACACACACACACACACACACACACTTACTTAGCTATCTAAATGGGGATATTCCACAGGCGTAATGTTTTTATACTGTACAAACTGTATATTATCTGCCCTTACACTAACTCTAGCCCTAAACCTGCCCATCATCACAGAAACATTTCTGCATTTTTACATTTTTAAAAAACCTTTCATTTAATATTTTTATACCAGATTTACAAATGAGGACGTCCCTGTTTTTGGAGACTTTGTCAGGTTTTGGTCACTTCTGGGTACAAATGTGTCCCCAAAATTTAGTTACGTAGGTACACACACACACACACACACACACACACACACACACACACACACACACACACACACACACACACACACACACACACACACACACACACACTTACTTAGCTATCTAAATTATCTATATTCTCTCCCCTTACACTAACTCTAGCCCTAAACCAGAAAACTTTCTGCATTTTTACATTTTTAAAAAACCTTTAATTTAATATTTTTAAATACTTTGTCAGGTTTTGGTCACTTCTGGGTACAAATTTGTCCCCAAAATATATTTAAGTAGGTGTACACACACACACACACACACACACACACACACACACACACACACACACACACACACACACACACACACACACACACACACACACACTTACTTAGCTATCTAAATGGGGATATTCCACAGGCGTAATGTTTTTATACTGTACAAACTGTATATTATCTGCCCTTACACTAACTCTAGCCCTAAACCTGCCCATCATCACAGAAACATTTCTGCATTTTTACATTTTTAAAAAACCTTTAATTTAATATTTTTATACCAGATTTACAAATGAGGACGTCCCTGTTTTTGGAGACTTTGTCAGGTTTTGGTCACTTCTGGGTACAAATGTGTCCCCAAAATTTAGTTACGTAGGTACACACACACACACACACACACACACACACACACACACACAGTCGCCGCTCCAAAACCTAGTGAGCTGCCTACATAGACAGCTTTTTAAGGCATCATAGGAGCATTTTGGAACAAATCTTCCAGTTAGGCCGAGTTCTCGGTGAAAGCGCCTCATCCGCACGCTCTCTTTCGCAATGGCAGCGCATTAGGCCCTCATGACAATTAGCCTGGGAAAAGGTTTACGACCGGCAGGCCCACAGGAGCGTACAAATCGGCACAGCCGGAGGCAGCCTCTCGAACAGGAAGGTAATTACAGCTCTTCTCATCATAACGCTGAGAGGAAGCAAGCGACATAACACACTCTCTTCTCTTAGATACTGCTATAATTAATTATCGTGCCTTTACTCTTTGATTTATTCCACGATTCATAACATATTTATACATTCAAGATGAATTATCATTTCCTTCAGGAATTAATCAAAAAGCAGAGGAAGGACCGGCCCTACGTGTTGTCGCTGGATCAAAGAGCGAGCGACTTACCTTGCGGCAGATATTCAGGCCACACCACAAGGTCAGTCGAGCTCACAGGCCCGAATCAAGCTATGAACAAACAGCACACCAACTGCTATGATTTATGATGTTGTATAAATTACGGTTCCTGAGATAGATCCTCCTTAACAACAAGCAAACACCTTCCAAAATATACTGAGATTCAGCATAAAAGTTTCAAGCCAACACAAAAATGACATTAACAATCCATAATGTAACATATTTTTAATGAAGCAGAATATTGAAAAGAGAAAAAAAGTAGGGCGGGACTTTTATTGTGTTTTTATTTCATTTATTGTGATTTGATTGGGTCACAAAATTTGCACTATGATATTATTTATTAAATTTTTTGGGGGGTGAAGAGGCAGAAGCAAGATACTATATTATTTGGAATAAAAGCCTATAAAGACATTTCTTTCTTTTTTTTTTATAACATGCACTGTTCACATTAAGACACACATTGATGTTCAGCAGTTTGGGGTCGGCAAGATTTTTTAATGTTTTTGATAAAAAGTCACATTTATTTGATAAAAAAAAAAAAGTAAATACAGTAATATTGTAAAATATTTTTGCGATTTAAAATAACAGTTTTCTACGTGAATATATTTTAAAGTGTAATTTATTCCTGTGATCAAAGCTGAATTTTCAGCATCATTACTCCAGTCTTCAGTGTCACATGATCCTTCAGAAATCATTCTAATATGATGATTTGATGCTCAAGAAACATTTCTGATTATTATCAATATTAAAATCGGTTACTATTTTTTTTTTCTTTGATTAATAGAAAGATCAAATGCATTTTTTTTTACATTATAAATGTTTACAGTCCCACTTAATGCATCCTTGCTTAATAAAATAACTAATGTCTTTAAAAAAATTTAAAAATTCTTACTAAGCCTAAACTTTTAAACAATAGCATTTATTAATCAATTTTTTTATTTCATGTTGACTTTAAAGCTAAATAGGTCCATTCGGAGCAACACTAAACATGCAACATATCTGGATCACGTTCATGTTTCCTCTCCCCAATAACTTATACGTGTCAAATAACGAGTGTCAAACGCCTAGAAATTCAATCAAGCACATTATTAGCTATAAACCCCCTCAAACTCAGAGAGTGTCCTATCCTGTCCTTTTGCATTTCTGCACATCACTGAAACAAGCATATCCAGAAGGAATGGAAATCCACTTGGAGCGCACTAACGTGTGCACGTGTGCAGAAAACCCATCCACTCCAGTCCACAGATTAATAATTTAGTGCTGAGTGTCTTAAATGCTGTTCTGAAGCAGCCGAGACCCTCCTGCCCCAGAAAACAGGTGTCTGACTGCGAATCCCCACGAGCTGGGCCGGATGATTTGTGCGTCTCGCTCGGGATGTGCAGTCAGCTGGATTGCGTTTTACCTCTTCGTCTGATAATGGCGGGTGAGGATTTCTGGGCCGCAGGGGTTAATGGCACGAAACAGAACCGAGTTGCTAATTACATGTTCCGAACTATTTATCAGATTCTCCATCTGCACAGCGCCACGACTCTCATTGTGCACGCTAAATTACTCCTCGGATTATCTTTGTAAAAGCAAGTTTTCATAATTAGGGCCCTGCGTGGATGTTTTCTCACTGCGAGCGCCAACAGACACTGAGAGGGAGAGAAAATTAGCTGACTGCTTCATTTGGGCTTGACGTCTTAAACCAGCGACACAAAAGCATCAAAACATCCTAAAAGAAAGTGCACTAGATTCATTTCGGGATTTGTATCATAATTATCAGAATATCCCGATCCCGATCCCAATAATAAACCTCAAAGAATCAAAACTTTGCTGTATAAAACCTGTTGGACACAATGCCGTCTGTCGTCTGATTGATCGCTTTACTTTTTTTAGCAAGTAAGAGATGTTTTAGTGCAACTGTAAAAACATTCGCCTCAGTCTTTCTGATGTGAAATCGGCACTGATGTTTATCAGGTAAACGTAAGAATAACTTTAATATTGTTAGTAATATTTCAAGATAAACACATTTTTCAGAAAAATCATGCTAATATGCGAGAATCAAATCCATCAGGCTTTTGAGGAAGGTTTATTAGTTCATCTCTCAATCATTGCATTGCATTATATGTTTTAAAACTATAGAGCTTTGATCATAAAACTAAGCATTTAAATATCATCTTACTAAGACTTAATATTGACAGATATAGAGTGATGACTGATATTTAGAGTATGCATTATATGTAAGTATCTGCTGTACTGTTATAAATATCTCATTGGTTTACATTACAAGCATCAGAATTTCATCATACGTTGTGGCGTATAAATATCAGCATCTGCTCCAAATTGCATATTTTGCTCAGTTTGAGCCTCTGAATAAAACTGAGGCGTTCTCACTACACTGTAAAATCGAATTAGTTGGACTTACTTAAAAAAAAAGCATGCAAACTAAAAATTTACTTTAAATAAAATATAATTGTTACCATTGTTGTGTTTTGCATGGTCTGTGTGACTCAAGTATGATCAATTGCAAGATTGTCACAAATATAGAGGGATTATATAAACCCAATTAAAAGTTTCACAAGGTGTTTAGGACATAAGTGTTAAATTGTGTTAAATTGACATAAAATATAGTTATGTTATACATCATTCATATATATATATACTCTTCCTTTGAAACTGAATAACTGATTTCTTGTTGCAATCACTGCATCAATGGGAAGATAATTACAATAGTATAAATTAAGTTCCAAGTGCCCAACCAAAGGGAACACTAATCGCCATAATGGTGACTAAAACATTTGAGGAAAATCATCATCAATTTATGAAGTCAGCTTGTGCGATGTTCTCTCAAATTTTTCAGTTGTATTAAAATGTCAACATTCAAGATGACTTTGGGAAATGAGTGAATGCAAACAGAGAAAAATAACTGCAGAAGTGGAGGAAATGAGTGAAAAGTCCTAAGATTTTCCCCGCCTCAAAAACTCGCACTCAAACCAATCAATTAATCTTAACTTGGGTTTTCAGAGTAAACAAAGAATAGTATGTGAATAGTTCAGATTACTAGATTTTTACAATTAAGTTAACTAAAAAGTGTTAGTTAGAATCACTGTTGAATTTTACAGTGTATATCATATGAGCCTGATGTATCAAATATGATACTTAACAAAACAGATTTTATAGATTTCGTGTAAAAAGGTCAATAAAATGTTCAATTAAAAAAATATATATTTTTCAGACTATTATTTCAAAAGTCATGATTAATTTCCTTATGACGCATTTTACCCTTATAGTCCAATTGGAAGTGATTTTCCCTAAAAACATGTAGTTTTTGTATCGCGTTGGATTCGCAATCTTAATTCCCATTTGGATTTGTTCTAAATTATGTCAAATTCCAAGTGTTTTGCTTGGCTAGGGTCTCCTTTTCTACATGCTTGAAAAAAGTTTGAACTGTTTTCCCATCATAAGGTGCGTAACACTTCTCAAAGGGAGTAATCTCTGACACCTCTCGACATCAGACCCAGCGGTGCGGCCGACTCTATTAAGACATGCACGCGCCGTCCGACGCCAGCCTCCTCGCAGTAAATTTTATTAAAATTACCTTCATTATAAGACACTCTTCATTATAAAACCAAAAAGTGCTGCTGGTCTCCCAGGGCCTTTGGATTAATAAGGACAGCGATGTATTTTAAGCCGTAAACTCGACTTCTTACTGTCCTTAATCTCCTTTCTACTTCACAGGCCAAATTAACACCTCTCCCCGGCTCTGACGGGACCTCATTAGCTCTCTTCCACTCCGAAAGAGAAAAGAACAGGAAAGATGACGAGGAGGAAGAAGAAGAAGGAGGATGGAGACGACCAATGACAGCCACCAGCTCGGGGATTAACCCTTTCACGCGACCGAACGCTTCGGGAATCTAGGTCGACGCGTGTTTCTAATCAGCCGCCTGGTTAACGATAATTAGCAGGCGAGGCAGGAGGGGAGGAGAGGGAGGGACACGCACAAATGAAACAGAGAAAGAAAAGAGAAACCTGTCATGTCGCAAACACTTCAAAGCCGACGACTTCTCTTTTAAAAGCGGCACGATAAGGGTCCAAGAACCACCAGGGACCTCGAGAAAGCGCAGCGCTGGAGAAGGGAGGAGAACGAGGGCCGAAGAGACCTAAAACACACACGCTTCAGAGGGACACAAAACACACAAACACACACTCCACCTACATAACGCTGCCAGCTCTCAGAGTTTACTCTCACTGTTAAACTTTTCCGGCGCAGTAAGTGGTCCCTGTGAAGTTTACCCATCATGCACCTCTCAGTCAGGGCTGCTTTCAGTCTTGGAAACTGCATGTTATAAAATGTACAGACCATTTCATTCGTGCTAAAACACAATATAGTAACAGCTGTGATGTGAAACACCTGTTCACCGACTACTGTGTTTTCATATAAATTCAGTATAATAATTTTTATTTTATTTTTATTAAAAACTTGTCCTTAATATTTTTATTATACAATAACCAAAGCTATAGTATTCAAGACACTCAAGCTATATTGCAAGTATATTCAACAGCACGTTGTGCCGTTCTACACAATAATTTTTTTATATAATTTTACACAATTTATATTCACTAATTTGCATTTGCAAATCAAGTTTTCCAAGTGTGATTTATATAAAAGGATTTTTTAAAACCCTCTTAAAAAGACCAGATTGATAAGGAGCAATTTGTAGCTTATGAAAAAATTTGAAGCAGTGCTAAACAAATATATAAAAATATATATAAACACAGCATATGGTGAATATAATTCATAGCATTACATTTACATTTATGCATTTGGCAGACGCTTTTATCCAAAGTGACTTACATTGCGTTATCCTATACATTTATACATAGGTATGTGTATGTGCATTAGGGCATTGAAAAGTATAAATATTTTATTATATATATAAATCTGGACTAATGATTTCTGAAGGATCATGTGACACTGAAGACTGGAGTAATGATGCTGAAAATTCAGCTTTGCATCACAGGAAAAAAATATATTTTAAAAGTATATTCAAATAGAAAACAATAATTTTAAACTAATAATATTACAGTTTTTTTCTGTATTTTTGATCAAATAAATGTACTGTAGCCTTGATGAGCATTAGAGACTTCTTTTTTAAAAAACATACATTTTATTGTTTAATGCTTCAAAACGTTTGACCGGTACTGTATATATATATATATATATATATATATATATATATATATATATAAAATTCGATAATTATAGATAATTCCAGGCTTAAATCGATGTAAAATGCAGTTTGCAACTCATTTTACTCCTATAACCGGACACATTTCCAAGTGAAACAAGATATCCAGCTAAGTAAATAAGTACATATAGGCCAGGACTTTATCCAGTGGGAATAGATTAGATCATGAAAACATGTATTCAGCAGGTTTAATGACACAGACAAGCGCACCCTTGAGTATGAGGTTTGTTACATGTTAAGTCTGTTCAACAGGACCTTGCTCTCACAACGAGCCCTACGCTGAAAAAACTGGATGAAATACAATCACAAGTGGCCACTGGAGACAGATCTGAGATGCATGTTAATACCAGGCATGAGAGGCGATCTGTCGAGGCTGACCACTTGTTATCAGGCCTAAAACACTTCTCTGTTATGATCAGGCCTTTATAACCCATGTGGATATTCTACAAAAATGCCTTCACATCCCTGCATGCCAGAGGACGGCAGCGAATCACTCCTGATCAGACGGGAAACCTGCGCTATCGTTTCAGTATGCCTGAGCATTCTGGACCACAGACGAGGAGCGCAAATATGATTTATGATGTGCTGTTTAATGGCTGGAGCAGCGGCTGACTCTGAGAGGAGATCAGATGACTTTCTCGACAGGAGCATGTCAGGGAAGGAACGGGGAGTGCACCATTACACCAGGATGACAGAGAGAGTGAGAGAGGCCTCCAGTACTGCGTCTTAATGGAGGAGAGATGCTACTTAAGTCTGACGGGAAAATGATACCAGTCAATACAGCGAGGGGGGGGGGGGGGGGGTGGAGAACAGATATGGATGACGTGATGCTGAGAGATTTTTGATGCCAGTGTGTGCCTGGGAAAGTGGCTTATTGTGTTTACATAAGACATCCAGAAATAATGACAGAGCCCTAAATGCAATCAATTGATTCGGACGTTATTTAAAGTGCCCCTATTATGTGTGTTCTGACATTACCTGCGTATTATAGCAGTTTGTGAATGTAAAAGGTCTGTAAAGATTCAAAGATCAAAGTGCTTAATAAAGTTATTGTCTTCCAAAAGAAAGAACGGTCGTCAGTAACTCTTAAGTAAGTCGTCAGTCTTACTCCCTGCTTGAACCTATGTGGGTTTGTAACAAATTTGCATAATGCCAGCCTATGGTCTTCATTGGAAGCCAGCAAACAACGTCTGCTTTGCCCCGCCCTCAAACACCGTAGTTGTAGCTGAGACTGGAAGAGTTTGGTTCGTGTTGTTCATGTCGAGAAGACGCTGCTTTCTGGGGGTTTTTTACGACATGTTCTGTAAGCTATAGACCAATCAGAACAGACTGGGGCATCTGACCAATCAGAGCTGAGTAGACCAATCACAACAGACTGGATCATCTGACCAATCAGAGCAGAGTAGACCAATCACAACAGATTGGGTCATCTGACCATTCAGAGCAGAGTAGACCAATCACAACAGACTGGATCATCTGACCAATCAGAGCAGAGTAGACCAATCACAACAGACTGGGTCATCTGACCATTCAGAGCAGAGTAGACCAATCACAACAAACTGGGTCATCTGACCAATCATAGCAGAGTAAACCAATCACATTCACAACAGACTGGGCCATCTGACCAATCAGAGCAGAGAAGACCAATCACAACAGACTGGGTCATCTGACCAATCATAGCAGAGTAAACCAATCACATTCACAACAGACTGGGCCATCTGACCAATCAGAGCAGAGAAGACCAATCACAACAAACTGGGTCATCTGACCAATCATAGCAGAGTAAACCAATCACATTCACAACAGACTGGGTCATCTGACCAATCAGAGCAGAGTAAACCAATCACATTCACAACAGACCGGGCCATCTGACCAATCAGAGCAGAGTAGACCAATCACAACAGACTGGATCATCTGACCAATCAGAGCAGAGTAGACTCTTAGAAAGGAGACCAAATCCTTCATCGAATCGTTTCAGACACTGTGAGAAAAGAGCGGATGCTGCAATGCATTTTATGAGAGAAATAAAGTGTTTTTTGACCTTGGATGCAGATAAATCTACTGTAGGAGACCTTCAAAACAAAATTGGGAACATTTAAAATAGCATAATAGGGGCACTTTAATGTATTAATTCTCCAAATCTCTCCAGCAGGAACAGTATCATTTTCGAGGTGGATTTGATGTTATCTGAATTAAACAGTGAGTGTTGACTGACCTCAGCTTGGAAACTCTTGAGGACGGGCGAAACCATCTCCAACACCTCCTAAAAACAGAAAAACAGGCAAAACTGATGAATCTCACAAAACCTGGTCAAGAACAGGCCATACTGTGGCAAAAAATGTAAAATAAATAAAAACCTTTATATTTTGCCTGATGATTATAAAGCCTATTTTTGGGGTCATTAAGATACTTTACATTTTTGTGAATGACTTTCAAATGACAGTTTTGGGGAGCGAATTGACATGAAAATAGTGTCAATGCAAACAATCTTAATCATCCTAAAACAGGCTTTATTATATTTGCACATATTTCCTAAAATATAAAACAAAATGTATTTCTTGAAGAATAATCTGAGTATGTTTTGATTACCCCAAAAGTCACATAACATTTCACAGTTGAGAAAACACAGTTCCCTGTACTTCTGCTCCCAACATAAGTGCATCTCATGAAATGAGAGCGAATACACATTTTGTGCTAAAAAAGGTCAATGCAAAACATATGCATTTCTCTTTTATTAATGAAAAATAATATTTCTGGGCAGCTGACCTTAAAATTTAGAATAGCAAAAAAATTAGAATAGCAATATTTTAATATTTTAGCAATATATAAAAGTATTTTGTACCAAGATATTCTTTGACATACACTGAAGTACAATGTAAAGATATTGTATATGAAAATAATTCAGTACCATGATAAATATCAAAGTCATTGTACTGCAGTATGCAACTTTTTTGTCAAGTAAAAACTTTCAACATAGTAAAATAAAGCAAATAAAAGCAAACATGTTTATGGTGTATAGTAGTACTGTAGCTCTGGAGAATGTTTGAGATGATTTAATTCACCAAGAATATGTCAGACATTACTGTAATGACCATTTTCCCGACGTTGAGAAAGATGCCACAGTATATGATAGAAGATGAACATACTGCATTTCATAAATGTTTCTGTTGATTACAATAGAAACTAAATCTCCAACCTTTGTTTATGCAAAGCAAAATTAGCGAATAAAATGACACTTCAGCTCAAATAACATATTAAATATTCTGTAAATGCTTTAACAAATGAATGAGTTCCACTTTTAAACCCATCAAAAGGATTGTACGTGCATTATTGAATATTTCAAATTTTGTAATAAATAAAAAAAGATTTAAAAATTGTCTGTGGTAATCAACAGTACGCCACATATGTTGTTTATAGATGTTTCACTGAAGACACTAATAACTTCTCCATTAACACAAATAACTCATCTGATTCTCCTGTCAATCCATTAATGAGGCTTTGTTTCTGTTCATTATACGCCACAGTCTGTGCTGATACGGCTAGCATGATCCCCCATCCGCTCCAGACGTTTCGCTAATCTTGTAAATTCTGATTGTCACTGATGACATTTGTGTCAAGTGGAAAGCAAACGAGGAGTCGGGCTTCTGAGTCGAGAGGTCTGACGGTGGATCGTGTCGAGGCTTCAAACACAGCTCCCGAAAAAGGAAGGCCGCTAACGAGGAAAAATGTAAAATGTCATAGCGCGTATAATGAGAGACGCGTGACAAGCATTCCTCCCGACGTCACCTTTACCTGAAGAGGAACTGGAAGGCGCAGCTCCGGATTAGAGTGATGGGAATTTAAACGGAGAGGGACTTGAACTTAAAGACATTCAGTGGAGGATTTTTCTCCATGGGAACGGGCCGGCTCATTTTCTGGGGTGTTTTATTCAGGTTCTGGAAGCTTAAATGCTGATGTTAGACTGGCTGGATGTGGAAAGTAACGTCAATAAACACCAGTGTTACACTATTAGAGCTGAAACTGGAGGGATGAATTGGTTTGTGTGCCTTCAGTGAAATAAACACAGGGAGTGAGAGTCTGAGAGAGGTTCTGAAACTACAGAAGTGCAGGAATATGAGGAGGAGAAAGTGGAAAGGGGCGGGACCAAATGAGAGGGGCGTGGCCAAACAAGAGGGGCGGAGCCAACCGCAGAGAAACGATGTAATGATTTTGAAAGAGTCTCTTCTGCTCACCAAGAAGGCATTTATTTGAAGAGTAATATTGTGAAATATTATTGCAACTAAAAATAACTCTTTTATATCTGGATGCATTTTAAAATGTAATTTATTCCAGTGATCAAAGCTGAATTTTCAGCATCATTACTCCAGTCTTCAGTGTCACATGATCCTTCAGAAATCACTCTAATATGATGATTTGATGCTCAAGAAACATTTCTGATTATTATCAGTGTTGAAAACAGTTGTGCTGCTTCATAATTTCAGTGTGAAACCATGATACCTTTTTTTAAAGATTATTTTGATATAAAATATTAAATCATAAAGAGCATTTGTGTATGCTCGTGTGTGTATATATATATATATATATATATATATATATATAAATAATTACAGTAAATATATCTTGGAATTTTCTGTAAATGATGTTATATAATATAATTTATGTACATGTAAATAAATATATAAATAATATTAATAACTATGAAGGTACATTTATTATGCAACATACATTAGTGCCAAATCCAGCCAATCACTATTGTCATGATGTCATTTCCTACTGCTCCAGAATAATTGGTCACATGGCATTTATGGATCAGGTGATTGGCTCAAAAAGTTCTGATATATGAGAAGAGGAGGAGTTCAGACAAGAGAAGGAAGGCAGAAAATGAGAGGAGGAGCAGACAAACAGAGACGGAAATAAGGGCCAAAAAGACAAAAATAAACATGAAACATGAAGCAAAACTTGGTTGCTATCTCAGGTAAGGTCGAGAAACCTTGATCAACATGAAACTGACTAGATGAACGTCTCCCTTAATACTTTTTGAACACACACACACACACACACACACCGAACCGTTTCTCGCTCTCCCACTCACCTCTGGGACATTCTTCTTGAATTCACGGCTCAGTTCCACCAGGTGTTTGTGGGAGTCCTCGCTCTCCTCCTGTCGGCCTGCGAGTTGGGCCGCCACTGAGTTTAGCTCCCTCTACAGAGACAAAGAGAGAGATGCTTTAGAGAGGCCTGCCAACGCTCATATACACAGCTTAGTACATACATAAATAAATATACGCTGTTGAATATTAACCACGTAATCCGTCATGATCTTATAGAAGGCGACTGCTTACTGTAAGCTCGGCCCCATTAATAATTAAACCAAAATACATCCAATGCCTACAGTAGCAGAAGGCCTTTTAGATAATCAGAATCCAAAATAATCAATACCTCTGCAACAGTCATGGGAGAGCGGGGAGAGAGAGAGAGAGCAGAGAGAGAGAGAGACAGAGAGAGAGAGAGAGAGAGAGAGAGAGAGAGAGAGAGAGAGAGAGAGAGAGAGAGCGATGGCACATGCACAGGAACGCTGAATATTCACCAATATCCATCTTATGCAGTTGATCTGGTGAGCAGAAAGACTGAAATATGGGCAAGAGCGACTATAGAGGAGTAGCACTAACAAAATCGATATGAGAGAAAGAACTGCTGTTTTTTGTACACGTTCCATTATAATAACATTGTTTCACATGTATTACTGTTCTTCTTCCTTGCCAAACCATGTACATAATTTTTTTTTTTTTTTTTGCAAAAACTCAAATAAATTTGACAATACATATATAAACGTTCTTTGAAATTTTATATTCATCAAAATAATGGTATCATGGTTTAACACTAAAATGTGAAGCAGCACAACTGTTTTCAAAATTGATAATCATAAATGTTTCTTGAGCATCAAATCATCATATTAATGATTTCTGAAGGATCATGTGACACTGAAGACTGGAGTAATGATGCTGAAAATTCTCACAGGAATAAATTACATTTGACTATATATTCACATAGAAAGTGTCACAATATTACTGTTTTTACTGTATTTTTTTAATCAAATAAATGCTTGGTAAGCATAAGAAATGTAAATCTTCTCAACCCCAAACCTCTGAACTTATATTAAATATATAAATCTTACTACATGTCTCATTCTCTCACAGTCAAAGGTCTTTCTGTTCCAACTAAAACTAATAAAATGAGAGAGAGGGCTTTTCAATTACTGTACCAAATTTGTACATGACATCAAATTAAATTCTCTATGTTTTAATTAATCTCTACTCTTACTTTAAGGCAATTTAGAAAATTATCTAATGCGAGAGGAAGAATTCCTGAGGACAAAAAGCGGTAACGCAGCCCTAGATTTACGGCAAGGCTTTCTGCGCCACTGCTCGGATGCTTTTCAAGCTCTTCGCTGGAGTCTAGGAAGTGTGATGATGGGGAGGATCTGGACGGCCAGTTTGTGTTTCCGGGACACATAATAAAGTAGATTATTTGACCTCCAGAGGCACTTCAGACGCCAGAACTGCACAAAAAGGACGAGTATCTGAGCTTTAAAACCCTCATGACGGCATATATTCCCTGAAGTTCTGCACTTGACTGGCAAGACACTAAAATAGAAACACCAATGATCAACATGATCACCAATTATCTTTTTTATAGAATTCATTTACAGAGAGCAGTTAAGCCATAATTGTTCAGGGCCAGGAAGAGTTTCGTAGACTGTGATGGTTCATTTAACCTCTATTATCTGAAAGCAGAGTACAGCTAATCTGACTGACATCTGAGGGACAACAACAGATCTAGAAGAGCCATCAAACCCTGATGGGATCAAGCCAATAACAAGTTTCGCGCTGTTTGATGAGTTTGTAGAGCGTAAAGAATGGTCGTCTCTCTACAACAGCAGGTGTGCAAAACGCATGACCCTAATTCTAAATAAATATGTAGGACTGTGTGTTTGGAATTAAATGTCAGCTCTTTTTTTTCCAGCTATTGTTCTTCTTTGTTTCCATTTTTAACGATTTCTTGCTTTTGTTACTTGAATGTTGCAGTATGTTATGCAGAATGTTTAGAGAGTCTATAGAGAGTCAAGATTTTTACATTCAACAGCTCTTCACTGGAGCCTGGAAGTGTGAGGGTGAGGATCTGGACGGCCAGTTTGTGTTTCAGGGTCACTTGTTATATTATAAATAAAGGAATTCTTTAAAAGTTATTCCTTTTTCACTTTAAAGAATCTGTTGTGGAATGGAAAGGTTGAAGGTCACTGAATGTTAAAGGTTCTTCATGGAACCATCAATGCTAGTTAAGAGCCTTTATTTTGAGTGTCTCTACGCTATTATGAGGGACTTTTTACTGTGTCCAAATTAAAGGGATGGTTCGGAGTAATTTCAACCTAGGGTCTTTTGCACCCTGACTTCGAGTCAAACACCCCCCAGAAGCCTTTTCCCCCTTGGTTGAACATTATTAAGAGCTTATTTAGAGAGATCAGCCGGATGGTTTAGTGCAGGCGCTAATGGATCCAAGGATGTATCCCGTAAATTACCCCACTAATAATGCCTGGAATGGTACCAAACTTCTACAGTAGTACAAATAGGTTCTGTACTCATAAAACGAGGCATTGGAAAGTTTGTAAGTACATCAGGAGTTTATTTAAACAACACTTGCCTGATGGCTAATGCTACCGCTAACCTGGATGTCGAGGTCACTTCCGTGGCAGAAAGCGATGCAGAAGGATGTAGTGTAACGACGCCCAGTTCCAGGAATGCACTAATATATTGTTGGTAGTACAAGTTTGCAACAATTATTAGTTAACACCAAGTTGTCAACACTTCGGAAAAAATAATAAAGAAAATGCATCGCTTTCTGCCAGGACTTTTACAGGCTTTTCCCAAATCACGGAAGTGACGTTGACGTCCGGGTTAGCGGTAGCATTAGCCATCAGGCAAGTGTTATTTAAATAAACTCCTGATGTACTTACAAACTTTCCAATGCCTCGTTTTATGAGTACAGAACCTATTTGTACTACTGTAGAAGTTTGGTACCATTCCAGGCATTATTAGTGGGGTAATTTACGGGATACATCCTTGGATCCATTAGCGCCTGCACTAAACCATCCGGCTGATCTCTCTATATAAGCTCTAACTTTAATAATGTTCAACCAAGGGAAAAAAGGCTTGATGGCTAATGCTACCGCTAACCCGGACGTCGAGGTCACTTCCGTGGCAGAAAGCGATGGGTCAGGGTGCAAAGGACCCTAGGTTGAAATTACTCCGAACCATTACTTTAAGAGAGTCCACTTCCTCAGAAATCAGATCAATTACAAAATATTAATACGCCAAAAAACTGCATGATTTGAGCAACATCTGCAGCACAAAAAGTGCAGGATGAGTTATACAATGAAGTTTAATACTTATGATTAAGGACTTGAACAAACTCTGAAATGTGAACAACAGCAACACTGAAACAAACACCGCTAATTGCCTGAGCACAAACTTCACCGCCAACAAGCATTTACAGAAACTTGTGCTTAAGTTTTAGCAACCATAACAGTAGGAGAACATAAAGGCAAAGCTTTTTTTATTAATAGTTTTGACATCTGACACATCACAAACAGCATCTTTGCTCCCTGCATCGTCTACAGAGACACGATATCAGCAGGAGCTGGAAATAAACCTGCTCACTCTCACCTTTCATGAACAAACTGCAGCACGCTTCACTTCTGTTGTTTTTTTAAAATGTTTGTTCATTTGTACTCAGACAGCCATCAGACCCACCTGATGCTACAGCGGCGTTTGCCAAAAGCCCTTTTTCTTCCTCGTTTCTCTGCTACCCATGATGCACTGAGGTCTGAGACGCCTGTTAATGCAAGCGTGCTCAGCAGGTGATGATCCATGTTAGTCAATGTCGTTCGAAGCAGGAAAACTACAGTACTCACAAGAAGCATTAACTGCGATCTGACACGAGCGATACTAAACTAGCTTTAGGTTACGCTCGGAAAACTTCCATGACAAACAACTTTGGCATTATAGCATTAAAAATGCCTCGTTTTCCCCCTCGTTTTCTCTATTTTGAACCTTTTACTTGGTGACATCAAGTTAATATTTGAGCCTTTTCTAATTTCTTTCTTCATTCTTTTATAATATTAATAATATTTTTTGCATATTTTGAGAACATTTAAAAAAAAAATACAGCAACAACAAAAATAATAATAAAATGTTATAATATTATCATCACCACGGCTTAAAGGGTTAGTTCACCCAAAAATGTAAATTCTGTCAGTAATTACTCGCCCTCATGTTGTTCCAACCCCGTAAGACCTTCGTTCATCTTCGGAACACAAATTAAGATATTTTTGATTAAATCTGAGAGCTGGATCACTCCTCCATAGGCTTCTAAGTGATTGAAACTTGCTGGCCCAGAAAAGTTATTAAAGAGATCGTTAATATAGTCCAAGTGACTACAGTGGCTCAATCTTAAATTTATCAAGCAACGAGAATACTTTTTGTGCGCAAAAAACTAACAAAAATAACGACTTTATTCCACTATTCATTTCCTTCTCTCTGGGCCTCGAGTTAGTTTACGTAGTGTTTTTGCGCTGCGCGTCTGTGTTACACGTCACCACGTAGGCTCACTATTGGTCGACGCTTGTCATGTGTGTGATGCGTGGTGATTGTGTGATGCTCTCTGTATTGAACGGAGATTAGGGCAAGTTCAAATCCAGCATTTCTTTCTTTGTTACCCCATTTTTTCAACCCCAAAATTATAATTATGTTATCATTGACCATTTACCATGTGGTAACCTGTATGACTTACTTTGTTCTGTGAAACACAAGAGTAACAGAATAAGTGGATGATTGTTAAAGCTAAAAAAAAGCTAAAAAAAAAAACACCATTCAAATATAATAAAGTGCATACATTTTGTATGGTATATTATACATCGTCTCAAATCAATGCACTTTTAAAAAACACCTTGCGTGGAACAACATGAGGATGAGTAAAAGATGAGAGAAAATTCATTTAAATCAGATCCTAGTTCCAGGAAACCACAAAGAAATGTCACTATTGAACAGTATTGGAAAAAAGCCACACTTGTGTGTAAAAAGAAGACATCTTCAGTCAAATGTTCGACGTTTTAAGGGTTTGGAAAAGGCAATCAGGCCTGTATTTTCAGGATGTGGTGGGTAGCTGGGTCAATATTGAGTACCTGTCATTACGCCTGTGCCAGTCAAACATCCATCTGTAATTGATGAGTTAGCTTTGCCGATGTCAGGGGGGCGGGGCCTGCTGAGGCCAGCATCCACTGAGGAAAATTGATTGGCTGAGGTGCTAACGTTCACGTGCAGTGGACCAACTCCGTAGAGCCGCCCATTTGGATATGCAAAGGAGGAGAGAGAAGCCGACGGTTGAACTTGACATTGAATCGAACGTCTACGAGGGACTGAGATATATGAAAGCACCAAAATAGATAACCAGGGGTTAACTAAATCACATCTGAGAGCTTGTCGTCTGCAATAACCAGACAAGCAATGAAGGGCCACAAATGAAAAAGTATACTGTAAATACACAGACTGTTAGAACACAAAGATATAACCTTCAGATTCACTATAGAGCTCGTTAAAATCTTTACCATCGATTAGCACAGAATCTATGGCACCTCTCGCTGATGACAGCAGGGAAGAGAGGAAGTTGACGTGGGAAAAGCAAGAGAGCTCTCAACCAGTGAGCCAGAGTGTTTTGACCAGCAGAAATGAACTGAAAAAAAAAGTGGGTGGTTATGGGAAACAAGGGGGAAAAAATGCAGATGGAGGTATTATTTTTCTTTTTGTATCCCATCTAATTGCAATCATAGGCAGATGTCTGCGAGTGTGACAGCATCAGCAGAATTGCTGCTGAGAGCACAGAATCTTTGTCTAAAAATAATCAGACGTTCTGGGCTCGGCTGTTTGTTATAATGGTAATCGATGCTGCAGGCTTTGAATTCCATCAATTTATAGATCCACTCTGTTCTGCCTGGTGATTGCGCTGCCTCTAAACCCCTGCTGCACACACACACACACACACACACACGCTCATAAAAAAACACAAAAGGTTCACGCAGACGGGGGACCATTACCTATGCATGTAGATATGCAAGTCTGTATGCATGTTATACAACCAAATTTTATCAAAAGAGCAACGACACACAGAATAAACACAAATACAAACATCAGTGTTGAAGAAAATGGTACAACCATGCATCCAAAACACACTCACAGAAAGAAAAAAAAAAGAAAAAAAATCAAACAGTCAAGGCCATTACCTATGCATGCTGATATGCAACTTTGCATGCTCATTATACAAAAATATCTACAGGATCATTACTCGTGGATGCAAACATGCAACCCTGCATGCACTTTATATAAAAAATAATTTGCATAAAATGCAATTGCATTAAAATGCATATTATACAAACAATCCTATCAGGATCATTACTCATGCATGCAGGCAGATATGCAACACTGCATGCACTTTATAAAAAAAGATGACATCACCTATGCATGCAGATATGCTGCATGGGCATCATGCAAATAATGCTATCTACAGGACCGGTATCTGTGCATGCATTTATGCAATCCCGCATGCATATAATACCAAAAAATGGTACATACAGGATCATTACTTGAGTATGCAGATATGCAACACTGCATGTATGATATAAAATGCAATCTACTATAGATTACCTAAGCATGCATATAAGCAAACCTGCATACTATGCAAATCATATCTACAGCAACAGTACTTCTGCATGCACATATGCAACCATGCATGCATATTATACAGAAACACACAAATATAAACATCAGTGTGGAAAGAGAAGGTCCAATCATGCACCAAGCCTCCAACACACACACACACACACACACACACACACACACACACACACACACACAGGCCACAGTGAGGGACAGCAGAAGTGCTAGTCTATGATTTAGATAAGTGCAGTTTCTTTTCATACGTTTTCTTATCTCCTCCATTTGTGTGTAAGGCAGAAGATTTGTCCTTAGCTGTTTCAGATTAGTGCCGCTTCTCAGACGCCACATTCGAGAGGAGAGATCGATCAATGAATCAAATCAACACAATCAATACGGCCCATCGCTGGAGTCTAGTCTGGCCCCCGCATTAATACTGGCACCAACCCCACCCCCCAAACCCTCCGACACGCACAAAAACAACAGCACTTCTCTCGGCTTTTTGTTTTTTGTAGTTTGGGAGAGATCCAGGATAGGGCCGGTTCTGGCGGATGTCCATGGCAGAGATGGAAGATGAGCCGTTATCTGCCCTGACTTGGACAGGAGAGAGGAAAGAGGAAAGTGGCCCTGCTGGACGTGCTCAGAGCTGCCATGCACTCCAGCTCTCCTGCTTTCATTTGTTTACCCGTACGAGAGCTTGATCACAAATGAGATCTTTCTAATATCTCAACTGCTTCTTCTAGAAAGCTTTGAGATAAAGTGAAGAGTAACCTCACATGCTTCTCCTCTAGTGGTTTGAAAGTCATCAACAATGTCTCAAACTGTGCTCAGATTTGACAAAACTACAATCAGAGATCTCAGTATAAACTCAAACAATTCTCTTCAAATGATCTGAGCTCCTACACTCTTCCATGGGGTTCTATATAGATCCATAGGGTTCTTGACCTAATTTTAAAGAACCTTTATGCCAAAGAGGTTCTATTTAAGGAGAAATATTCTTAATTTTCAATTCAAGTAGGTTTATTAGCTGGTTTAACATGTAATCAAAATCAAAAGTCAAACTAAATTAATTAAATTAAAACTATGTCCATAAAATAATCCCATTATTGGAACCCCTAAAAGGTTCTATAAATGAAGCCCCTGATGATGTAAGGTTCCATATAGAACCTTTTCTTCTAAGAGTGTATGCACTTTCATTTTATAGATCAATTCTCTTACCGTATGTCAAAAAATGACTCATTTACTTCTAATTTGTTGCACCAGAGAAATTGTGGTCGAAAAATCTGAGACAAAGTTGAAACATAACCAAAACCTCCATTAAGTCCCTCAAGCTATCAAAAATCAACCACTGTGCAATGAAATATATGGATAATGCAGTGCACAAGAGTCGCACAAAGTCCAGCAAATCATTAATGGTGGCATCAGAAGATGTACATTAGGAATCTGTCAATCACACTGTAAAATGCGATGTCCCTTTATAATGAGGAACAGTGCATAGCACACAAAAAATGAACATCACATGTTTAAAATACTGTGTTATGATGTGTGAATTTATCTTGACACCCTTCGAAACCTGCCAGCAGAGACGGGGAAATGATTCCGAATAATTAATCCCAAACCATCAGCCGGCTCTCCGCAGAAAACACGGCAGGCTCTTAAGACGAGCGCGAGCGGTACAATGATCGGGAAGGTGTGACTCACGTCGTCAGGAATTAGTTGTCACGCTGCACTTCATTTAGGAGTTTTAGCACCTAGCACGCCGCAATCCGTCAACACCCTGTCTAAAACACACGTTCTGTTCGGAACCGCTTTATCTGTCGGGCACACTGAGACACACACACACACACACACACACACACACACACTGAGTCTCTGCTCTCCTACACGTATAGTGCTGTCACTTTGGAATAAAACCCCTCAACCATCTATCAGAGGGTTTTAAACCAAAGTTGCTCCTCAGCAGGGGGCTGAAAATATTGACTGGTTATAGAGCCACTGTCGTTGAGACCCCTGCTCATTTGAAGGATTGAAAAAACGGTCCACCTACTGCTCATAGTAAGAGCTACATCTGAGCAAATTATTCTTTTTACAGGAGAGTGTCATTTCTGCACCAAACACAACAGATTTACTTTAAAAAGTTGCTTAACTTAACTTACACATTTCCACACATACAGTCATGAATAAACTCACGCTTAACCCCTCTATATACAAATTTTTGGCATGGTCGGTTTCACGCATGCACTGTCCAGTTTTAGTTAATGCGACTAAAATGAAAAATAACATCTTTAGTGTTTTCTGTCAATTCTAATGTTTAAATCTCCCCAGAATTAGACTCCAGTGGTGCCCTGTCCTCCAGTGGCTTACTTACAGTTGTCTCTGCGCATTAAGGATGAAGTGTGTAATTTTTCTGGATGGTAAAATATGTTCTCCAATTTCAGCTTAACTGTTAGAGATGAGCGCATGTAATTCCTAGGTTGATTCCTCCATAAAAAATAAAATAAAAACACACAAACACTGAATATGCGACTCTTGGCAGAGAGTCTGATGGCGGAGAGGAAAAGTGTTCAAGAAAACTCAATTCTGCCCGATAATGCAGACATTATACACTTTTAAATTGGGATAGGAAAATGTGTTCAATTGCAGTTCTTTAACAATAAAAAAAATTATGCCATCAACAAATATCAAAGCATTTAGCTAAGCAAATAACCCTGACCTGTGACGAGACTAGTCTCGTGTCTTATTTACATTTACATTTAGTCATTTAGCAGACGCTTTTGTCCAAAGCGACTTACAAATTGGGACTAAATTAAGCGAGTCATCGTGAAGGCAAAAAACAACGCAAGAAGTGCTCAAAATACGAAGTTCAGGCATTATTATTTATTATTCTTATACTAACTCAGTTATCAAACAGTTATTTATCCTTTCTATTCAGAACTTTCTTTGTCCCTTTATCACTCAAACTAGTTAGTTCTTTAACATTCATTATTTAAAGTTCTTCCAATTAGTGCAGCAAACGCTCTGTGCAAACGTACGTCTAAATGAACGTCCAAATGAGTCCACATTATTTATCATCATCATAATGGCTCATTGTTCTTTTCACACTCCACTCTGTGGTTACAATCAGACCAGCCATTATCTCACGCAAACGCTGACTTTGTGGCCGTGCATATACTGGCATGAAGAAGAAAAAAAGAAAAAAAAAACTGGCCTAGATGAACTCTTGCAGCTTTCACAGAATAAGTGATGGTTTCTGGTATTTGTTTATTTATTCACACTGCAGTTTATTAAGCAACAGTCAAGAATGCGGACTATTGAAAAATTCACTGTGCGGCTTTAAAAAAAAAAAGGAGGGGAAGTGTCTCGGTAAAATTTATTGTAGAGTAAATATAAGTGTGTTAAAAAGAGCGATATAAATGGGGGCCAGCGACTTGACAATCCATAACAAACGGCACCAAATCAGTCGAGCAAAGTCTCGACGACACACACACACACAAGAGAAACACTGGCCCACTTTCCAGAAGAAATCGACGGAGGTGGGGGTGAAAAATGGCAAGCAGCGGATAACACGGATAACCTGCCATTGTTTATTCTCTCTTAAGAAATGTCAATCTGTTTGTTTCTCGGGTGTGCTCCTTTTTTCCTGTTGTTTGTGCTGTTTCTCTTCCTCCCGCCGTTCCCCTGTCGATTGCAAGGAGAGATCAAAGCCGAGCTTCTGGAGGAACGTGAATATTTCAGGTGAGCGGAGCGACTGCGCTTCACACCACCTGTGTGACACCGAAGCAGGTCCAACCCCTCGCAATTACCTGATCTCCGGAGGGCCCCTGAGAGCCCGGCGACACCAGCCAGAGCCACCTGTCAGAGCGGGAAAACTCTTTTAATTCCTACCCAATGCACGCACATGTGCGACAGAAAGAGATATTCCTCATCCGAGACAAAAATAAATGTATCTAGAGCGCCGAGATTGGGAATATGGCCCACGTCAGCGAGGTACAGTTAAAAACGAGGATGAAAAGGGAACTTGCGAGGTTGCAGAACTTTGGGAACGTCGGAAGAACACGACAATCTCTTGAGGAACACGTTCAAACTTATTCTACATCAAGAAGAAGTTTAAAAAGGCCACGGCCCTACCAAAAAGTCTGAAGCGTTTTTAATATTCATGTGTATGTATTTCCAAAACATCAAGCAACACAAAAAAAGCTGTGTTCCCAAAACCTAATGCGTTGCCTATCTAGAGAGAATGTTAAGGCATCATAGGTTCACTCCTGATGCGATAAAGATAGGCAGCATAATAATGATGTCTTCTAATCTAAGATACCTTAAGCCCTATTCGCACTGGATTAGTATTATCTGGGGACCTCGTGTGATTTTGAAATCCCCCCCCCACACACATCTGAATTTCGTGTGGCGCATTCGCACGGGATAAGCGAAGTATTTACTGACTTGTCTCCCGGATATGATGTCAATAGGCTATTGCTTGGAAATGTCTTGTCGTTATTATAGGTCTAGCTGTATGATATATCATAAACAGAAGAATGTTCCTTACCACATGCTGCTATACATGTCATCCATCTCCATCTAATCATTCTTTTTGTTTTTGCTCATCTGATGGTTTTCAGCTTTCTCTTTCTGCAAATTGTGTAGTTGTATCGTATGGTGTATAGCGATATGACCCAGCACCCAAAATACTACCAAAACACTCCAACACAGCCTCCATTCTTCACGAAATATGGATAAAAAGGCGCACAGGATGATAAACGACCCCGCCAAATCACAGAGATGCCGATTCGAGTGGGACTAATATTATCACAGGACCTCGGTGTTCGGCGAAATATGGTCGGTCATTTACGGGGGAATTTTTACTTTACAAATTACAGATATGGCCGATTCGCACGGGATTAAGATCACAGACAACCTCCGCAATTATTACAAATGACTAGAGGTCACCAGGTAATACTTATCCCGTGCGAATAGGGCTTTATACGCTCAGGACACACTCCATATATCGCTCTCAGACAACACAATCCCAAACTGAATTGAAACAGACTATATGACAAAAAATTTAAACATTAAAATAACTTTTTTCGATCACAATACATTCTATGAATACAAAAATTACTATGAATACATATTACATGTTTATATTTAATATTTACTAAATAAATATTAATTTGTATAGGGGTATGCATTGACGTCGCTTTCCCGCCAGAACAAGCCCCCTTAAACCGGGTTCACGTTGTGCGATATTGGTTGCGATTTGGCCGTCTGAGACAAATGTTGAGAATCCCATAAGAAGATTAATAAATCAGATTTTACTTCCGATGAAATTCTGGCAGTGTCAGAAGTTTTGAGGCGCAGTCCTGCAGTGTTAGACTGGGTAAACGATTTGATTTCGCCCTGAAGCTCAGGCTGGAAACCTGTACATTTTTCTATCCTGCTTCCGTTACAAATCTGCGGGGACCAATCACAAACTGGCTTATCCACCTGGCTCGCTATTGGCGGGTTTATCATGATGACGATAGGAAAGCGACGGTCAATCCAATTCCTTTTAACCTCTCGACGATGCTCAATGGCTTCTTTAGTTTAGCAAACAAATCGCTCGAGTGGGTGTAAATACCACTCACTTTCATGTTTTTTTTGCACAACCTGCAAAAATCTCTCAATGCCATTGCTTCTGCAAACCGCTGATCAATGCTTCAAACCAACACGTTTGGTTACACATTTCCTGCCTGGAGTTTTCGCGTCGCTCTGCAAAGTACGTCACCTGCATCATTGGTCTGATTGGTTGAAGGACTATCCAATTGCATACAGAGTCATTTGAACTATGCCCGTTGATCACGCCCAGGGGGCCAATGTTTCAGAAAAAACTGAAGCTTCCCCGGGCGCCGCCATTGATTAGCAGACCCCCACCTGCTGTTAGCATTCCATTGACTCCCATTCATTTTGGCGTCACTTTGACAGCAAATAACTTTACATCTGAGGCGTTTAAAGACTCCATTTGTCCATTATTTATTTCTAAAGAAACACGAAAATGTATAAAAGGCTCCATTACCTTGTATCTTACGTTATGGCCCCATAGAAGCAGTTTTTGAAAAAATAGGCTAACGATTGCGTCATAACCACACGACTCTCTGTCGCACAGTAGAGAGATTACCGTATGGACAAGAGGAGAAGGGGCAATCGGGGGGACGTGGAAGCAAAATGACAATGTAATTAATCAGAATACTTAGCAAAAGTTTCTCCTGCTCCTAGCTCGTGGACACCTCCTACTCACACTCTCCGTCTCTGCAAGTTTCTGAAGGGAATGATTCAGATTTCTCTTGGCACAGCTACTAGTAGACAGACGGGTTGCTCACGTCACATCTACGTCGTCAAGCTCAGTTTGAGTCTGCGCAGTACGCTCAGCCATCAGGAAGTGAGTGCTTCTAATTGACTTCACTTGTCTCCGTTGAATCCAATGGGTTCGCTGTGCCCATTTCTTTTACTGTCTATGATCACGCCTCTTGAACTCCCCAAACTAATGTTCAATCTTAAAAGACTGAGCTTGGTCTGGTGATAGCCAGACTACTGCAGAGTGGCTTCTCCTACAATAACTGTCAAATCAAAAACCAATAGGAGCGCAGAACCTGATGACAACATCAAAACACCACTTGCTCCACACACACACTGTCTATATTTTGTTCCATTTTTATTTTCAAGACAAGCCATGATCTAGAGATTGTTTTTGTCCACAAGCCAACATTTCTATCCCGCATGTAATGCAGCTCTCAGTCACCGAACGTGTCCCGGATTGATGATGTAAATCTCCGGACGAGTTTTCTTGCGTGCGTCCGTTTTTAGCGTGTCTTGACTGCCGTACAGTCTGACATTAATGGCAACTGAGATCCTACAGGGTGACATGGCTTATAGCGAGGATCATGTCCGTACAGTCTGACAAGCAACAGTCGTAAAGGACTATTATAAAGCGTACAGTGTGCACACGTCTTCAGCCGGACTGTGTGGAAAAACATCCTATTGTCAAACACGCTAATGTCAGACTATTGGAGTCAATTAGTAAAACTTGAACAGTGTGTACGAGTTGCCAAATCAGTCCCATATGAGGTTGCATTTCAGTTAGTATGCTCCCTTAAAGGGCAGTTGCCTGTGTAGGTAGTAGGCAGCAAGGGAGCTTACTAGGTCTAGTAACAGAGTTATAAGATTGTTCACACAAAGAGCTGCCAAATGTCCTAGCCTGGGTCTAACGCAGGATAAGCTTTCATGTGTGTGTGTGTGTGTGTGTGTGTGTGTCTGTGTAAAAGCATTTCAATGCTTGAGCAGTCATCTCTTTTCCCACAGCCAATAAAAACTCCTCCTCAGAGTCCACACCAATCTGAGCAGCACTATTCAACAGCAGCCCATGGCAGGAGCACAGGGAGTTTGGGAAGGGAGAGATTGTGTGTGTGTGTGTGTGTGTGTGTGTGTGTGTGTGTGTGTGTGTGTGTGTGTGTGTGTGTGTGTGTGTGTGTGTGTGTGTGTGTGTGTGTGTGTGTGTGTGTGTATGATGAGCAAAAGGTGTAGGGGGGACGACGGCAGAGCGTTTCCAGCCGCGTCTCTCTGAACGCCAGTAAAGCACTTGCAGCAAATTCAGTACATTCCTCTGTGTCAGAGCGGCTGACACACATTAGCCGTTTACATGGGAGGAAACACAATCTATTTGATGCTACACTGCCCACATGTCTAAAGCCTTCCCTTCAAACACCAGCGCTTCACACGTTTTGACTCATCTCATATTCCGAGCAGGTACGCCGGGAAACACTTTATTCGGAAACCACTGTTTAAAGTCAAAGCTAGCCGAGAGTAAACATGGTACATTTGTTTCGATGTACTATGGGGTAATTTATGCATGCAAATATCAGGCAAGCTGTGCACATGTGTGTGTGTGTGTGTGTTATATATGAAGACTTCAGATGCAAAAAAATAAATAAAATATGGCTCCTATGTTTAGGTTCAGTAATTTCACTTTAATGGCAATGAAAAAGTTATTAGTCAGTTATTGAAATGCCTTATTTTCAAAAATGTCACTTGAATCAATTCATTGGTATTTAACAAATTTGATTGTCTTTCACTGCAGAACCAGCTAAGTTCATGTGTGATTTTATTTATTTTTTTTGTGCAAAAACCTTTAAGTCTGTCTTGTTTTATTTTGTCGTGGGTGGAATAGAGCTGTTCTTTAATGTAGGTTATGTCCGTTTCTGTCAGAGTTACAGCAGCACACGAGGCTTCTGATTGGTTCTGGGAACTTCGAGGCTTTTGCTGGCGAAGGGAAGTGGCGTTTAGATGTTTCTATCCAACGGATCGGTGTTTCTGAATGGGCTGAGGAGGGGATTTGATGAAGGTATACTATGTGCGGATATATATATATATATATATATATACAGTACCGGTCAAAAGTTTGGAAACATTTAAAAGAAGTCTATTATGCTCATCAAGCCTGCATTTATCTGATCAAAAATACAAAGCATTTTATAAAAAAAAAAGAAAAATTTAAATAATGGTTTTCTGTTTTAATATACTTTAAAATGTAATTTATTCCTGTGATGCAAAGTTGAATTTTCAGCATCATTACTCCAGTCTTCAGTGTCACATGATCCTTCAGATTTATTTTCAATGTTGGAAACAGTTGAGCTGCTTAATATATTTTTATAACCTGTGATACTTTTTTACAGGATTCTTTGATGAATAAAAAGTAAAAAATAATAATAACAGAAATCTTTTGTAACAATATACAGCCATTTTTAATAATTTTTGTCTTTCTTTTTCTTTTTTGAAAGAAATCAATACTTTTATTCAGTAAGGATGTGTTAAATTGATAAAATGTGATAGTAAAGATTTATATTCATTTAACACAGGTTCCAAAATAATCTCTGTTGATGGCTGATGTTGCAGAAAAAAAAAAAAATCTATATAAATAAATACACTATATATGTATATTTCTCAGCCATCGACAGAGAAGCGGAGATGAATGTGACAGCTGCGGATCGTCGAGGCGTCTGGTCAGTGCACTCTGGGTAAATGTCACTTCACTCATTACCACACAAACACAACACGGCCAACTGCTTCATGATAGATGAGTGACCCAACAAGAGATAGAAGACAATCCCACTCCATCACTACATGCTGTCAGTCCAACAAACGGCAACATATCGAGCGGGAATCTCAAGCCCTTTTGATTGGCCAATTACTGATGAACCTGCATTGAATATGCTGGAGCGCCTCAAAACAACTGAAAACGACAAAGATGTTGTGGCAATGGCACTCTGCTTGTACTATTTTAACAGCCGTATACAGCATGTGTATTATGCACTGAACTGTTTCCCATAATGCAATGCGCTTGACTTGATCTTTGCATTTCCAATGTGACAAATCAACTGCATTGCACGTTTATTTCTTAATTCATTATGAAATTAGAAATGTGATTTCTTCTTACAAACCCAATTATCATCTCTCAAAGTGGTTATTTTGCATTTGTAATCCACTTGCTGAATTAAACATGCAACCTCAAATAAGGTCATGTGACAAAAATATAGCATACTATTTGAGGACTTCCAAACACTGCTGTCCTAAATACATCCGGCAGTCAGAGTTTAGCATCACTGAGATTATATTTATCGTTTTTATTAATATTTTTATTTTTATATATTCAATGTCAGTTTGCATTTAAGTAAACATTTTTAGTAATTGTGTTTTCATAATTTTTTTTTTTTTTTTTTTGGTCTACATAGTTACATATTTTTTATGATTTTAGTTATTGTGCAGTATGCATGTACAAACAACAGCCAAATCATCCTTGTCTTTTCGTTTCAAGTACACTTCTGAATGATGGTAACAATGATGCACGCTACTTCTCACAAGCATTTTGGCATTTACTGATGTCTAACATACAATTTAAAAAATATATCACAATAAATACTGCTAGTAAATGCCAGCCAAAATAATTGTTGCGAGTACACTTTTGAAAAACAAAAATGTAGCGTGCTATTAAACTCAACACCATGTGGTCATGTAACAATAAATAAAGCATACTACTTTCCATTTTTCATTTTTGCATTAAAGAGCTGGAAATACACCATATATACCGTGTACTAGTAAACGACAGCCAATTCTGCTCCTTTCCTTCCAAGTACACAGCAACAATGTAACATGCTACTCTTTGAAAGGTGTGTCATTACATCCTGCAGACTTTCACTACACTGAGTAGTGCCTATGTGTTACTATCTCAAACACAGCCCAAATAATTCCACTCTTTGCACTTCTCCAGATCAGCATAGAGTCCACACTGGACACTGGTCATGTTATCATCAACGTCCAGCTAATCTAACACAGCATGTGACCTTTAACATGAGACTGATGACTTCTGATTGTCCGTGTCTGCTGACATTACACTACAATTATAACTCATTCTAAGTTTATATCATCCAGGGTATTAATAATGATTTCTATTCATACTACAAACAAAGGGAGGCTGCGTTCTAGTCGTTCTCTCTGTAGAGACTCGTATTTAACCATGTGTTTCACTCGTCTGTGAATTCAAAGGTGCTTCATGACATGAGCTGCTGCGGTCCAGCGGTTCCCATCTGTACCGGGCCGTCTCAGAGGAAACACACACACACACACACACACGTCACGACGCCTACGCTCGGGCCAGCCATGCGTTTCCCTCCTGGGCTTACGGGAATATTCCGGATGGTGAAGCAGGGAGGAGGCAGAAACCAGTGGCAGACTTCCCTTGTCGTTCGTTTACCTTAGCGCACATGTGGAGAAGAATCCCGGAGAGGAGAGCCGTGAAGTGTGAACGCACCCTCGTGTCGCCTATCCTCCAGATAGCAGAGTCTATCATTAGAGCACTTACACACACAGATGGAGGCTCTGGGATGAACGGGAATCGCAGGAACTCAGATGCTGGGCGGTATCCCCATATACTCAAAATATAATAATATTGTTATATTATTTATAAATAATATTTGCAATGATTTTTATACCAATATTACATTATTATGCAACATTGTGAATATTTATTCATATTTATGATTTTGATGGAACTTCTTATTTTGACCATTAAGTTCCCTAAAAATGTGTTTTCTAAAATTATTTTTTAAAGGGCTAAAAAAATTATGATAAAGAAAGAAAATACTAAATAAAATAATAATACTAAAATAATGATAAATAATAACTAAACGATAAAACAGATACATTTTAAAAACATGATTAAAATAATAATACAATTTTTTTTTTAAAATATATATATATATATATTGATAAATAATTAATGATAAAGATAATGATATATAAAATCAATAAATCAATCTATAAATTACAATTAATCGTTTAAAAAAAGAACAAAATGCCAAAATGATAAAGATTATAATAAATAAAAAAATTACAGAAAAAATTAAATGATGAATATACTGATAAATATTGAAAAATTATAACGGTGATGATATAGATTATGATAAATAAAAAATGATTGAGAAAATGTAATAATGAATGATAAAAATAGTGATAATGAAAAATAATGAAAACTGCTAAAGATAATGACAAAAAAATGATGATTATGATGATAAATAATAAAAATTAGGAATAAAAATAATTTTAAAAAAAAGAAAAAAAAGAAAGAAAGATATCTGTATATCAGATATCAGTAGCCTACATATATACTGTATATATGTGTGTGTGTGTGTGTGTGTGTGTGTGTGTGTGTGTGTGTGTGTGTGTGTGTGTGTGTGTGTGTGTGTGTGTGTGTGTGTGTGTGTGTGTGTATTTTCAGATCTTCAGTCTAGTCTCATGCTCACAGTCCACTGGTCGTCGACAAACTCAATCTGCTGAACACAAGTCATCAGCCGCTTATAGACACAAAGTAAGAGTGAGGAACACTGCCTTCCCATAAGTCTCAGAGATCCAGGCCACCAGGATCTACATGAGGGATTTGTCCCTCTTATAATACATCAGGAGTGACAGCACCACAGCGAGCGATAGCGAGGGGACAGCAGCTAAAAAAAGCACTAAAGTTCAAACTAAATCTGGAGGCTTTTAGCTGCGTTATCTGAGCCTTTCCTCAGATACCACAAGTTAATTGATCTGAAACGTCTCGAGAGTCTCCGACGTCTCCTTCGGCCGCGAACTTTTTCCCTTCATGCAAATCTATTAAGCCCCTATGTAATCAAAGACGCTTGAGGAACGTTCTTCAAACCGTCATATTCCAGTGACATCAATCGATGCGCTCCGATCCCGTCTCCAACTTTCCAAAACGACGCTTCCCACAGCCGAGAGAAACTGCAAGCCGGAGACTGTAAACAGGCCACAAAGAAATTATGCTATGCTGCAATCCATTATTCATTTATGATACATTTTTCATTTAGCACTAGAGAGAGGGCTATACGCAGTGATGAATGCATTGCCCAGGATGCAATTTGTATGTAAAATAACAGAAGATTAAAGAATATGTTTTAAGCGTAGCTGTAGTTCACTGCCATTTAAAGGAGGGAGGAGAAAAAAAACAAAAAAAACCTTCATTGGGATAAAGAGCCTGTGGCGGTGCATTCGAAAAATCACTTAGTGCTACTTGGAGAGACTAAGTAATGAAACACAATGAGGAGGAGGCGTTCCAGGACACAGCATCTCTCCGTATCTCCGTCTCGATGAGATGACGTCTGGAAGCAAGAGAGACCGTTCGCATTCATATGTCGTTTGATGCCGTTTTGAAAGTCCATAAACCTAATAATACACACACATACACACCGACTTTATTCAGTGAACACGGCTGCAGCCCGACGCCTGTGTGAGATAGAGGAGAAAACCAGAGGATAGAAAATGAGGTTACGTCCACGCTAATCCAGACGCATTTGAAAACGCATCTTTTTCTCAACATTTTGGCCTTTTGTGAGACGGCGTGTTTGTTCGGCGTGTTTGTTCGGCTCTTCCGAGTAGATAAATGTGAAAATGAAAACTTTCCAAAATGATTTTCGCTTTCACAGCTGAAGCCGGACACAAATCGCGCAATGGCGGCGCTTTTGTCCTGCAAAAAGCTTTTTGAAGATGCCCTTTAAAGTACATGAATTTAAAAATGGAGGTATTAAAAACATGGATGCCTCTTGTTTAGTCATGTGACACATTATTGTACCCATAGATATCTATGTTTGTGCCAGTATGTGCTGTTCACTCTCACAGTATTAAAGATACGTTATATATCTTCATATTACAGTCCTGCAAAGATTTGAATGAAACTTTACTTGCAATATCTGGGGTCTCATTTATAAAACTGTGCGTAAGATCCTTACTAAAAGTGTATGTGCGCCCGAAAGCCAAAAATGGCGTACGCCAAAAAATATTCAGACTTATAAAACCGTTCTTACGCAGAATTCACTTTATAACTCCCAGTCAGCGGAAGATTGTGCGCACATGCGTCTCCACCCCGAAATAACCATATATGGAGCTTACAACGCCTAGTTTGACTATGCAGATCCTCATCTGCATATCATTTGCATATGATTATTCATCCACGTGATAACGTTTAACGGTACAAGACACATTATATTAATAAAAATCGTGTAGTTGCCTTTAACCTCCTGAGACCCAGAAAAAAAAAGTTTTTTGAATGTAGTTTTTTTCCATGTCATCACACTGTTTAGAGCACAATAAACAAATGGTAAAAAAACATTTTTGCAAAATAATATTTTATTCATACGTTATGTTATGTCCTCTGTAGTGGACGCCAGGACTAAGTTGTTTAAAAAATAAAATGACAAGAAATCATATGTATAGGCAAAAACAATGGGATTTTTTTTTTCAATCACCAATACATTTTGGGGTTTCAGGATTTTTTCAACCAAAATTTGTATAAAGATTATTCTCAACTATGTTATGAAAGAAATAACGGAATGAATTGATACACCATTTTACTTTATGCAATATGTGGCTAAAATGGCCGTAAATTAATATTCCCATTCAATGCAATGTATCTATACACTGTATCTAATTTGCACATTAAAGTGTTCTTGGAGCAACATTTAATGAAAAAAGAAGTGTAATAATTGGAGTAATAATTGGCAACATTTAAATAATAATATCTAATATTTCATAGGAATATTGATGTATAATTTATTTCCATATTCACTTGTTGTGTCTCCTAAAATGCCTGATAAAGACGATTTAAGTCCTGGTGTCCTCTACAGTGTTTGAAATCAATGCCCTGTTCTGTAACAGAAAGTATTTTTTTTATTTGAAACACCTTAACATTTTCCTGAGATGTTGTTTTATGAAATACAATTTGAAAAGTAGTCCAATTTAAATTATAATTACAATATATTATCATATTTCCATAAGAATGCTACATTTGATCACTAAATTAATGTCAGACATTTTTAAAGACCAAGGAGAAGTTGTTTTCATGGTGAAACCTCCAAACATTTGGTATCTCTGAAAAGTCCTGAATGTGCTCTTTACAGGACACACAGGTTGTGTCATGTGACATGTATGATGTCAGAGAAATTCACTAAAATATAATGTCCACTACAGTGGACAAAAGTCTATTCTTGGGTCCCAGGAGGATATCCCTGCCTTGTTTTTGAATACATAAAATCAAATAGTGTAAAATACATTTCAGAGAAAGTTTTTCTCAATATTTTCTCAGTATTTTTAAATTGATTTATATTTTTAATGGAAACAGATCGGCCTTGGGCATTATTTGCACGGACAATCTGGTATGATCATGATAAGCAATTATCTCTGTGGTTAAAACATTAAAACACGTACAGCTCGCCACAGGAAAAGTGTTCAAAAACAATCGCATCCACAACAAATATTTCTATTGATTGAATATAAAAAAAAAAGTTGTAACTTCTCAGTAATGATTTCATGCTTAAGTGTTTAACTCCATTAATTTGAATGGCATATTTAATCTAAATGTATATATCAGAAGTAAAACATTATTTTATTTACTTAAACTGTTATTTGCGTCAGTTTCACTAAACGGCCCAACGCGCTCGCTGGCGCGGACATGTAAGAAGGGATGGATTGCTTCATGTGATAGGCTTGGTGACTGAAATTATATTTGTATTATCTTTCTGTATATGTTTAAATTTCTTTAGATTTTCTGTCTAAAAGTGACCAAAAAGACATTTAACTACAACTCACCATCGGTGTCGCCAAACTTCTCCATCTCCAAAACGTTCGTACGCATGGGTCAGAGTTTGCGTGCAGGTGCGCAAACTTTCCCGTCAAGTTTGTTTTTATAAATCACAACTTATGCGTCGGAAGTGGCGTACGCCTCTTTCAGGGCCTGTTTTGTGCGTACGCAACGGTTATAAATGAGGCCCCTGACCTGTAGTAAAACATGAGGGTAACTGCGTTTTATAGAGTGAGTAAGTGCTGAGATATTTTGCTGAGAAAATGATCATGCCAGAAGAATAGGTCTTTATTAAGAATATAATTATTATGCCAGGTCTCTCTGTATCATCTCACTGAGCTTTTATTACATTTTACGCATGTGCAGTAACACGATTTTAGCGTTTTTTCTACATTTCAGTGTAGATGAGAAACTTTTGGATTATCCTTAAAAAAAGCTGGTGTGGAATGTATCCGGATTAAATGTAGACACACAGCATGAGAGAAGAGAACGAGAATGAGGTTTAACTCGTGCAAAGGCAGCTTCATTCGTTCACGTGTCCTGGTGAAGGTGAAGGCATCATACGGGCCTCCAGATGGGATCTGGCAGGAGATTCTCTGTGTATTTCCGATGTCAGATTCTGACCCATTAGCCCAGTGTCCCTGATGGCAGAGAGGGGAGGAGGTGGGAACGGGGAGGTGACAAAATCTATTTGGGTCAGCAACATCGATCTCATCTCCCGCTGCTCTAGAGGTCGGGAATTTCAGTGCGGAGAGAAGAACGCTGCTGTTTTTTTGGGGATCTCAGACTGTAAACTCACACTCTCCTCACCGACCCTCACACGACATGACAAGAGAAATCAAAACATCTGATTTGTTAGCCGGGAAACTTATCAGGAAAGAAATTAAAGTTATCCACCATGGTATTTCCAAGGTATTTAAACATGGCTGTTCTATGGCACTTTTTGCTTATAAGTGCTGAGCTTTTAAAAAGCCCTGCACAAACTAAAGATGCTACTATACATTTTGGACATCTATACATGAAACTCAGTACCAACTCAAAGCACTGTGGTATTACCACATGATACCAACATTCAGAAGAGTAAAGAATATGAATAAATGTGAGTGTGTGTAAATATATATATGGAAACGCGTCATAGAAACGCTATCGTGGATTTTTTCTTTTGCTATTGGTTTCAAATGGGAACGCAAACAATAGATTTGTAGTTGTTTTCCGTTCACCACTATAGACGTTTACCCAACTATGATGTCTTCCATTTATGAGAGAAACAAACAGGAAGTTGCGTTGGAATTTGACAGGAAGGGGAATTAACTGAACTGGGAACAGGTAATGCATTCTGGGAAATGAAGTGTTTGTGTTCACCCTGGAACACAACATTACTTTACATTTTTTAAAGTACTTTTTTTTTTAGGTAACACTATTTCAATAGGACACTTTCAATGTTCTACTGACTATAAGTAACTTCGCAACTACGTGTCAACTTATTCTATTAACTTAAAGGGATACTTCAGCGATTAGCATTAAGCTTTGTATCAGTAGAAACCTGATAGTATTTTCGAATGACGTGCTTCCCTCCCTCATGTCCCCCTGAGACGAGAGATTTCTGTATTGTGTGTCTGGAAAAAAACCTCCGATGACTCAAAAATCATCATTTAGCTTCATCTGAGGCTCTTTTGTCCAGAGGCGAGAGACTACAGCCAATAGGAGGAGCTCGTTCCGCATGTCTTCAACCCGCCCATAGGGAGATCTCACGATAAAACGCCGTCTTTTCAGTTTTGAGTCGACTAGTAGCCTAGTTGTATCATTTCTCCCGATACTGCCCTCTGTAACCGGTAGGCGTGGCTTGGGAGTGTCCTCGTAGGGCAGCGAAGCAAGTGCATTCTGGGAGTTGTTGTCTTTCATCCACATGAGCCAAAAATACATTTCCTGGCTTTTCTCAGTCTAGAAGGCACCAACTTCTAAACTAATTTCACATTTCTACTACATAAATGACCCAATTTAAATACACATTCATCTTTCCAGCAGTGAAATATCCCTTTAACAGTCAACTAATACTCTAATAGTGAGACTTAGTTGACAAGTAGTTGCAAAGTTACTTATAATTAGTAGAATGTCTAAAGTGGACTATCGAAATAGTGTATTCTTTGTGTATTCATTTGTATCTATCTATCTATCTATCTAAAAGCTTACAAAGATGTTTAATCCCTGTTTAAAACTCCAATCCCAGTTCTATTGGGAGCAAAACCATCAACTGAGGTAACAGGTGGATGTTTGCGGCTCTAAGGAAACTGAACAAAGCTCATACAGAAGCGAGTGTGTGTGCAGGTGTGTGAGCTGTAATGAAGAGTGACTGTTACACATGTCGAGGGTGAAAAGAAAGCTGTTTGTGCGGGTCAGATGAGAGTGTCGAGGAGGAGAGGCCTGTCAGAGCCTCTCAGACCACAGCACAGGGCAGCAAATGGGCCTGATCCGCACGCATTGTGTGCGAGCGCATCGCCTGTCTGCGCTAAGAGGAACAGGAGAGGAACTGGGAGACAGACAGACGGGAAAGGGGAGGGAATTAGATCCATGGTTTGCAGCCTTCAGTGCGTCTCCGACAGGCATGTTCCAGCTCAGAGACGCCGGCTAATCCTCACCTCTCACGCTCGCTGTAAAACGACGTCTCGCTTCAGTTTCAAACACACAAACACCGTAACTCACCGCAAACACACACAGCCCTCAACGGACCTCCCATAGCTCATTTAACATCAAACTTCCAGCACAACATTCCCGGGAGCAAAAAAACACAAAAGCCCTTTTTTGATCAGTTAGAAGGGCTTTTTTCTTTGTGCTACAGATCCGTCTGCTTTTTAACACTTACAACTTATCTGGAGGCTTTTTACAAATACAAATATATCTATATCTATATCTATCTATCTATATCTATATCTATATCTATATATACACACATACATGCATGCATACATACATACTGTACATACATACACACACACACACACACACACACACACACACAGTACTGGTCAAAAGTTTGGAAACATTACTATTTCTAATGTTATTGAAAGAAAGAAGTCTCTTATGCTCATCAAGGCTGCATTTATTTGATCAAAAATACAGTAAAAAAATATATTTTGTGAAATAAAGTAATGTTAAAATAATGGTTTTCTATTTTAATATACTGACTTATTCAGCCAGGATGAGTCAAATTGATTAAAAAAGTGATAGTAAAGACTTATATTGTTACAAACAATTTCTATTTTGAACAAATGCAGTTCTTTTTTACTTTTTATTAA